>VWYP01030175.1:93665-228867 GCA_013400435.1 Pycnonotus jocosus
GTTAAGGCCTTTGTTTCCTGGGCTCTTTTTTTTTTTTTTTTTTCATGCCATTCATACCGAGGAACTCGCTCAAGTTTACAGGAATCTTGCACCAAGTCTCAGATTACTCTGTACAACTTCATATAAAATGAATGCTCTGGACCAAATACTTTCTCAAAAATTAATTTAAACCTATTAATTTTATAAAATTAATTCTTTATTTAAAAAGTCGATTTTAACAAAATCAGAATTTTGTGCTTATGAAAATCCATTTCCTTCTTTGGCAGCAATCGCATAAACTGTCCCTTATTGTCCAGTTCATGGCTAAAAAATGAAATTTTTGCTTATTTTGGTTTTTGTTTTGTCACAATTACGTAGTTTTCCGGACACCATCAAATATTCTACCACAAAGAATGCACAAATTTCTAGTACAACGAACACATCAGAAAAATAGAAATTGAACTATTTGAGATCATTACATAAATACTAAGAGAATGTGTCTGCTTCTTTACAGGTCACCTTTAATGTCGGTGCATCTTATAAATTCAGCAGTTTTTATTGCTGGTTAGATTGCAAAATGTATAATTTAATGCACACTAAGTGCACTGTGGTCAGGCTAATGTTGCTGTTCAAACTCTAAAGGGACATTGGTCTAAACCCCAATTTTCATCTTGGTTACACCTAATATTCATTTTGCAGCACCTCCCATTTTCCTGCTCCTATTTACAGACCTAACAGTTCTGTGACATACGTTTCTGTACTTGCATTTAAGCTTCAAGAAATCATCACTGAAATGGAAAGGTGAAAATAAAAAAAGATCCATGAAACAACAGGAATTTTTCTCAAAGTTAGCAATCCTGCATGAGTTTACACAAAACTACTTTATTTTCTGTTTATTTACACGAACAGTTACATATTAAAATAATATTATGTGTGCATGTCATCAGTCTTCAGAAAACTTATTTATTACCAAGAAGAAACTACAGAAGAACTTCATGAACATAAAGTGATAATGTCAAAACAGATTGCAAAGCTGTTAGAGGAAATTGTTTCCACTGCTTTCTAGCATACTTCTCTGTCTAGCTATTCCAATTTCAAAGAACTTACGGAATATTCATATTTTGTAATTTTTTTCAGGTCATTCCACTTCTATTCAAACAGTACCATTTAATCTGTCCAACTTTTTAATGACATTGTGTCTTACCTGGGCTTGGAGTGAAAGCAAATTTTCAAATTATGCAGAAAGTTGCTTTCTAAAGTTTTTTTTCTTTTAATATTTTCAGTCATTTCTTTTATCCAGATGCCACAGTTTGTTTTTTTCACCTCATTAAGTGCCCCTGTGTGCAATGCCCATGTTAGTTGGTGCACCTCTCAGAGCATCTCTGCAGGGAACAAAGTTCACCTGCTGAGCTGGGAACAGTTAACAACGGTTCCATTCTGAGCATGACCATCATGGAGATATTTCTGAACTCCTTGCTGTCTCCTCAGCTTAGGTATAACCAAGGTGGGGCTGCAAGAAGCATTTTCCTCAGATCCAGAGCCTGGAAGCCACTCATGAATGTAAGTTGGCTGCATTCCCTGAGGTGAAAAAGCTCCTGTCCTCACCGACTCTTTCAGTCCAGGGCAGAGGACACACACGCTCAGCCATTTCCAGGCTACTGCTCAAGCAAACCTGAGCCATTTTTCTGCCCTTCGCTACACGGCCAGGAGAAAGAAAAGGAGCACAGCTGGGTTCTGTGCACATACTGAGGAGAAATCCAGCCTACGTTAATCCTTTGTGCCCATATTTCTACAAAAAGGGCACTTAAATGTGCAGCCCAGAGGAGAGCACTGGCAGGACACTGAAAGGTAGCACAGGACCTTGCCACCTGAGCTGTGTTTGTGCAGGGAGAACTGCAGAGCACATACATTTGACTTCTCGAGTGACAGGCTTCTCCAGTGTGCAACTGAGGGGGGTGTTGAGGTCACACTTTTAGACTTAGGTACATCAAATCTGCATAAGTCAGGCTTAAGGTGCCTGAGTCTTTTATTGGATCTATCCTGAAGTGACCTGCTAAAGGTCATGTTGTGACTTAGTAGTCAAGCCAAATGAGGAGCCTTGATCTTATTGGTCATGGATCTGTTCTGCCTATTATGCAATGTTTTACTTTTAAGCAATTTATTAAACTAATCATCTTTGTCTTTGAATATGCCATCACATTTATTTCACTCCTCATTTCTCTTTTTAAAATTCCTAAAATTACCTGCATGCTCTATTTTCTAAATTTCTTGTGTCTTTTCTGACTGCAGATTTGACTTCCTGTTCTACTGCTCTCTGTTTCTTCTTCCTATTCTGATTGATTCCTTGTGATCCATTACTGGCCTTTCAGGATACTCCTACCTGCCCAGCTGAATTACTACATTCTCTAGGTCTTACTACTTACCACAGAATCTCACACCTCTTCTGATTTATTTACTGTGTCACTACAGCTCTGCTTGAAACATCCCACTCATTGTTTAAATTGCATTAGAAATCAAGGTGAATATGTTGGTGTGCAAAAGATTTACTTTTCTTATGTACAGCTATATTTTCTGTTACTTTGTAACTCTTATTAAGTTACTCCATTTCATAATTGCAGTGAAAATGTTGAGACTGGTCCAACGGCAGCAGCTCACTACATGCTGGATTCTCTTCTTGGGGCAGTAATAGATATTTTGCAGTTTAGTCCACCTTGATTTTGAAAGGTGGGAAGGCAGGATTTAAAGCTGGGCTCCAATAAAGTGCCACAGTTCTCACAGGCATGCTTATGATACAGTATTAATGGATATCATAGTAGATGCCAGAGGATTTTTGTTCTAGATTTGAGTTTAACATCTGTTTAGGTTCCCGCTTCCTATTATGATAGTGACTATTTACCTCTAGTAGTTCTGGCCAAAGTTACTAAATACTTCTTGAAAAAACTGTATGCAGGTGATAAGAGTTGACTTGGGCATGTGTGAGAATAGTGTGAGGAATGAGAAATGGCAGAGATGGAAAAGCTGATAATCGTATGCAGCTTATCTGCTTGAGCAACTGGTATGTGCTTTGAGTGAAATTGTTTATCCTGCAGTGTTCCTGGCTTTCCCCCTATAAATATATCACTTCTTAATTGTGTCTCTCCATCTATTATATTTCTGAAAAGTTAATGACAAGAACAACTTCTCATTCTTGAGTCTCCATATATTTAAACTACTTAATTTGTACTAAAAAGAGAAACTAATCCCTCAGTGAACAGATGATTGTGTTTTGATCTATTGAAATAGTATTTTCTCAGATCCTTCTGAACATTCTTTGTGAAAAGAGATACCTACAATAATTTCTGAAATATGCTTTATGTTAAAAACATTTCACTGCCTGGAGTTGGCGACAGATGTAGTTCATTTGAAGAATATAATTAACAGTCACTGTGGCACTCAAGACAACTTACCTGCCCAGGACAGATAGCAAATTGAAGCTGAAAATAAAGCAAGTAAAATGACCAGCATCAAACTGTTCTAGTGATGATTTTAGTAGAAACAGAATAGCCCAAAGGACAGAGGGAGACTCAAAAAAGTATTGGACATTGAAGATCACTTCACTCTGGCTTGACTTTCTTTGTCTAGATCTGGGGTTTTTTTCCAGAAAACATGTATGTGGGAAAGAGACATTTCTGACTCTTTGACCTATCTGTTTCTAACCTCTGGGAGTAATGCATAACTTCTCTTGTAGTCAAAAGCTAAATGCACTGTCATTATGACATGTAACTCCCACATCCCTGCTAACAAAGGTGACCTTTGTTAAATAGATTCTTAATAAAATCCTCTAAAAGAACAGAGTATGGCTTCTAAACAGATGCAATCAAATGAATGTGCATCAGTTAAAATAATTTGGCTGCCACCTTCTGCCAGCTCAGGCAGTTAACTGCAATTACAACCAGGATTTCTTCATCTGCTTTACTGGATGCAAGATGCAGTCCCTGGCTGCTGCAAAGTAAACCTCTTCATCAGGGAAGGCACAGGAGCCAGGAAGGGCCTACTAGTGACACAGAACAGTCACATGAACCATTTGGAAGACTTGCCCCATCACTGAAACACTGTATGAAACTCATTAAGAGGAAGCCCAGCCTCCACCAGAGGAAGCTTCTCCTGGGATGAAGTGCTGTTGGCTGCTATGGTTACTAATGTGATTTTCCATTTACTCCCTTGTTCACTCACCTGCTTTCTCACTCAAACACCACACACAAGTACCTCCATAGATATTTGTTGTTGGAATAGTGACAAACCTCATTAGTGGCAGCCTTGCACAATCAAAGAGAAAAAAGATACAAACGATTAGCAAATAAACAGAAGAAAGGAAAGTGCTGGAACCTATGGTTATTGTGAATAATATTCTGTCCTTGCTGCTTTGTGAACTTTGTGTTCTCTTCACTTTGGATTTGCATTAATGTTAGTCTTGCTTTATGTCTCTATTTTACACCTCAGTGCTTCGATCCGGCGGAGAACTCCCCACAGTCAGACTCCTGTGAGTGTAGAGCTGAGTGCAGCATCTGGATTTAGATGAGCAAAATATTGTGGTTTATTTTTGGTATCTTAAAGGGACAAGCACATTATTTTGCTATTTTATTTTGGCAGCACTTCACAGGTCTTGTTCCCACCTTTACATACATTTTTTTTCACCTTTCACATATTTCTGATCAGTCTGTGTAGAAGTTCTACACTGTGAAACTGTCAAATTCCAAATAAATTGCATGTCTTGAGGCTACTCTCCCCCCACCAAGTATCAAGAAAAAAGAGATAACTTTTTTAGAAGTTTGAAAATTCTGTCATATTCCATGGTAATAATCAGATGGACTAGTTGGTACAACTAGTATTTATCATAACACACTTCCAGCTTAGAAAACACTTTTTGACAATACTTTATAGCCATAAAAGCAAGCAGCTGATCCTCCAAAAGGATAGTAAATAACAAGAATATCACTTTCTGGCTACTTTAATGTCATCTGTAAAACTACTTTTGTTTTGATGTAGCATTCAATCGAATCTGGAAGAAATCTTTTAGTGGTTTGCTCTTCCTCACCAAGTAAGGCACTAAATATAGCAATATCAGCATTCTGGGCTTCAAAAAAGCTGTGGTTCAGGTTTCTCAAGAATATCTGCTTTTTCTCCTGACAGTGTTCTATTTGTTTTTTAACTGTTTATTTCGGAAGCATGAGTAACTACAAATCAATACATAAAGTACCAAAAATATTAAACACTACAAAAACAAGCCTTTCACTTAGGTAATAATGATGCAGTCATGCAGTCAGATTTTCCAGTTTGAAAGTTACAGCTGGAGGACAAATTCCTAAGAAAGGAACACAGCACTGCAGCCTAGGACATTCTGACTTGTCCCACTGCCCATGTACCTTCATATCACCTCTTCCCTCCCTTCTTTGTTATTCTTGGAAGCTGCATGCTCAAGGGCTGGGAGTGGACCCGGTAGTGAAGTGATGGTGGCAGGAGAGTGTCCAAAATAGGGTCCTTTCTTCCCTTCTTCACCCCTGCTGATGATGCCCCATGGGTAGTAGGGATGGAAGTAGGATGACTACAATCCATTTTTCTTGTAAGTAAATGCCAGGTGACACAGACTGCACCTCTTTCATTTCCATTGTCCAAAAAGCATCAGCATTTCCTCTCAGATTAGCCAAAAAATCAGCATTCCAGTATATATTTTCAAAGTAATTTTTGGCCATGTGTTCAGTATTATTGGTCAATACATGGTTTTTTCATCTGCCTGTAGCAAGTATCAAAAGTGCTTTTATGGTGACAGCTTACTTGATTGAGAAGTAGTTCTTTAAGATGCTGCTATGTTTTTCCTTACTGCAGCTATGTCTGTCTCATCTCCTTGAGCACTGCAGAGGCTGGGCATGATGAGCATTTTGTGTGGACTGGGAATCTTGCTGTGAGGGAACGTGGTGAGACTTAGCATTTTCTAGATGGATTCAATGAAGTGTGTGAGATCTGCGAAGCTTCCAACCATGACAATGTTCAATTCCATCGTGTCACTTGCTGTGAAATGTGTAATGGTCACAGCCATTGCTCTGTTTTTTTCATGTAAGAGTTTGCCTGTAATTTTAATATAGTTGCTGTTACAAGTTTGTTCCAGTTGGCATTTGTACATTAAGAAAAATTGCTTTAGTTAAGTAAGCAATAATTCCAGGAAGAATGTTTCCTTCCGACAGAGATGTATTATCACAAGGCTTTACATCTTTACAAAAGGGCTTATAAAGATATAAAATAGTTGCATAAAAGGGCAAAAATAAAAATTATATTAGCATTTTCATTGTCTTATCTTTCCTCTCCACAGCACAGCCCATTATCTTGTAAAATATCTCTATATTATATATAATTACAGAAGTTTCAATTCCATATTCTCCTTTAATATTCCACACATTTAAAACCTCTAGAAGGGAGCAGGAAGGGGAGCCAGACTTTTATAGAGGCTAATATTCTCTGTGGACATATGTATAAATTGCCAAGTCTAGCTCTGGTCTGCATAAATTTTATAAGCATGACAAAATTTGCGTAGCTTGCTGAGAGTGTGGAGGTAGATTTGTGTGACTATGAAAGTAGCTTGCCCACAGACACTGTGTGGGCTTTTGCTCTTCTGCAAGTTAGTTTTTTACTGTGTCTTACTTTATTTCATGTGATGGGCATAAGAATTGTCTGCTAAACAGAAAAGGAGTAATAAACAGTAGTGATGGCATCCATGCCTTGTCATGATGCTTCCCAAAGCTGTCAGTTCTAAAAGGAAGCGTGCCTGACTTACAGCTGAGTAGGAAGGAAAGGAAATCAACATCTACACAGGCTGAAAAGGCTGGTGAGGGAAAGGTTTTATCAAGAGGCTGTAGTTTGCAAAGCAGCAGTCTTTCCTGAGATGTTCAGTCTGTGCAGAGTGAGGTGGCTTGTTCTGAAGAAGCTCATGTTTCCATGTGACTGGTCCTAAGTTCTGCTTAGGCAAACCAGAGCTCTTCCTGACTTTCTGTTCTAACCTGAAAAGCCTGTTTGCTGGAGCAGGCTGTCCTGGCAAGGGACATCAGTTACCACTTTGCCAACAAGTGAAAGTCTCTGCTGGATTCAGGCAAGAGCTACTAACAGAGGGTTTGACTTTTTAGTGTCCAGAAATGTGGGACAGAAGAAAATATCCTTACCTGGGAATTGATCCAGGAGAACTGATGTTTGATAGTAGTGAACTTACAGTGGAGATGGATAATACAACCAGAAACCATTTAAGATGGATGTATCGGTAGTCAGCTAAGTACTATGATTAAGTGCCACCAACACTATTTGGTACTCTATAAATAGACATGTCTACTAGGGCAGTCCTGCAGCAGCCATTCAGTGTTGACTGATTTTAAGACAGTTATGGCTGCTGTTGCTTTGCCCTATTTTGATGCTACAGCTTCTGCAAAGCTGGCTGGTGCTGGAAAGGAAGGGCCCGGCTGTGACAAGTGCATGGTTGGTGTCTTCTACAACTGGTGCTTTAACATCCCCAGGTGAAAGCAGAGAATAAAAACTATCTGACTTTTTAAAGTATGCCTCTTTCCTCTGCTTCCTAAAATAATTGTTTACTGGCAGTTTACTGCCTAAAATTCTTGGCCACCCTTACAAATGATCTTCAGTGTTACGCCAGAAGGATGAATGTAGCTGAATTTTCCTATATGTGGAGATGGAGCTATGATTCAAAGCCATGTAAAATAGGCGTTTTGTCCTGAGTGGCACAGGCCTGCCCTGATGCAGGGGAGTGCATGTGCCTGTGTGACATTTCTAGAATGAGTCCTATAGCGGGTATTGATTTATAGCTGGATATAGTAGGGTTTGTTCATGTTTTCATAGTACCATTGAATTAAGTTCTACGATTAGCAACTACTTTGCCTCCTCCATACTGCAAAGCACATGAGCAAAGAGGAATTTCAAATTTTTGCTTTAGTTTTCCATATTGCTTAGAGAGGAGAGTAAGGGAAATGTCAGTTTTTCCACTCTTCCCTATTATGCCCTTCCTCCCCCTTTGGAAAGAAGGTGGCTCAGGTTAATCATCAAAGGCAAGATATTAAGTAGAGGGATAAGTGATTTATGAAGGCTTCCATGCTTTAAGGTCATGAGTCAGGGACTCCTTCCTTGAAGTACTTAGCCCTTAGACTGCCTTCCCCTCTTTGCTTGCTGCTGTGCAGTCCCATTGATGTCAATGGACTGGCATGCGGGTAACAGATGAATTTGCTCCTAATGATCATCAATCACACTGAATCAATCTGAATAGCTTCTTGCATTTCTGTAGAGCTGCTTTGAGCTTGACGGGTGGTGAGAGTAAAGACAGAAACAAAGTCTTACGGAAAAATTTGACCAAGTCTTGGGCAACTGCTAGCCAGAGAGAAGAGAGATGAGGGGAAGGGAGTAGAGAGAGCAAAGGTGGGTAGCTCTTACCAATTAATTCCTGACATAATTATCTACAACTGTGCACGTGGCCACATGCATACACACTCCTTTTTTCTGTTTAACAGCATGATTACAGTGAGGCCCTTTAGTACTAGTCACTGTATACACACACACACATAGACAGAGTAATACAAAATCATGGCACCTTTCTAATGATGGCACAGCTCTGTGGCTGATGCATAACATATGTGTGTATATAGCAAATATGCAGAATGATGCAATGCAGATACATATGAATTACACTATTTGTAGAGGTGAACTTGCTGCTAAAAAAGAATTGGAATACAGAAGCTGAAACTATTACTACAGTGTATTACATATCCCTTAAGTGTTACAGTTATGGCACATAAAAGCTAATTTTAGTCAAGAAGCAGCATATGTTGTCTGAGTTCCATGAGTAGACTGCTTTATGCTAGTGAGCCTAAAGAGAATTTGGATGGCCCCATTACAGCTCTGTAGTTTTTAGAAAAGCTCTTAATGGCACTGAAACCCTGGATAATAAAAGCACTTGTTAAGTCATAGACTTTCTATTCAGTCTCATATCCAGCAAGCAAAAGAAGGCTGTGGGAATACTATGTTACACTCAGAAAAATTTTAAAAGCAAACAAACAACATTTTATTTCACGTTTGTGCATCTGTCAGTATCAGGATATATTTAGCTGTGTTTATGCAGAAAGTAAATACATAATTGGACTTCAATGGGAATCAGTGAAGTATTCTGATGGATATTTTTTAAGAAACTTTGTTTTACAGAAAGCATGGTTGGGCATTTTTACTGCATGAAATTGGAAACTGCTTGAAATAGGAGTATTGACTTGGTTTATTCTTATGTTCATCATATAAACAAAATGTTATAAAATAATTTTACTAAATAATGCAAGAAAATAACATTTATTAATAAAACTATTGTCATCATCAAAGGCCTAAAGAACTACTGCGGTGCTGCATATGCATATAATGTTTTAGAAATGCTCTAGAAAGCCTTGTCTAGAAGCCTGGATGTTTATTTAATATTAATTGGTGGAAAAATAGGAAAGAGCAGATAGTGAGCCCACCCCCCCCACTTCCATTACACTTTCAAAGATGCTCTTATTCCAATACATAAACATTATTACTTGAAATAGATACTACTTATTGCAGCTTTTACTCAAGTATTATTTTTGCTGAGAAGAACATAACTGTGCTTCCTTTTTGCCCAGGAATTTTCCTCCTTTTGCGATATAACGATATGCATAATGGTTCTGCATAATGTCCTGCCCTGTATCGGGTTTCCAGGTGTTTCAGTCACTGCTGACAAAACCTAACATGTCTCTTTTTTATGTAGCCTGTTATGTTGGTCAGGAAATGGTAAAGACAATGAAGTTTCCTCCATGACTAAGGTAAAAAATGGCTTTCTGATGAAATATCCTTTCCTTCTTCAATAAGCTTAAATGTTACTCTTCCTATGCTGATAGGCTGCCAAGGTTTTTATTAAAAGCTGGAAAATTTGGCATGTTTTCCCCTCAGACCTGAGTAGATTGTTCATACATCTGATGCTGGCACATATGAAGCAATCGATTTATCATGCTTGAGTTTTTGTGCCCTTGACATTTATATCTAAAAAATCAAACCAGCCTGGAACTGCAGAGCCCATTGCAAACAGGAGGTATATCCCTGCACACTTCAGCTACTTAGCATTGGCTTAGTGGTAAGGGGCAAGTACCTGTAAAGCAGCATAATAGTGCTCTTTTCACTTATATGTCATATTTAGAAACTTCACATGTGTTCTTTGTGACAGGTAGGTATCAACAATATCATCATTTGTGTCTGTCACACTTGGATTACTTTCGTTATGTTCTACTCCAGGGCAGGATTCAGCACCAACCTGCCAAGGATGAGGTCGAGGACTCCAGTTGTAGCAGCTGCACAATATACCAAATACCATGTTAATTTTTTTTTAGCTTCTGTTCAACAGGTGAACAGATTCTTACACTGTCCTAAACTGCAATGGTAAACTGAAATGGAAGGGGAGGGGAAGTTAGGGGCAATCAGATATGTCAAAATGCCTTGTTTTCTCTAAATCTGTCCAGTAAACGTCATCTTTTGTATTAGCAAAATAATCTGGAATGTTAAATAACAAGAAAGGAGACCCCAGAAATGCCTCAAAACACCAGTTTGGTCCTGTTTGTGGAAAAGGACTAGAAACAAAAATCTATCTCCATGGTAGAGAATGGAGTGACTTTCTAGGATGCTCTTAGTTTGAGATCACAGCCCTTAGAAGCATTACAGAACCAGAAATGCAAGCTCAATGAAACTTTTGGCCAGATTTACAGAATCACTTACCAAATGTAAATCTCTGATGGAAGGAAACAATAAGAGGGGAAGAACAGTTTTCTGGCATCTGGTAGGGACTTCAGTCCCTGGAAAAATCATTATTTGTATTAAAATGATTTATAGGATGCTACCATGATTGATAATGCTGCAAAATATGATACTAAAGTTGTGAAGATTCTCATGTGAAAGGAAGAGGCCAAAATGAATCTATATATTGGGGACAATAAAAAAGGAAAGAGTCAGCTCTATGATAATATTCTAGGAATACTGTTGGAATTTTATTAATCCTGCATGGTGTTGCCAATGCAGAAAGATCATGGCTGGAAAGCTGCCCAATGGAAAAGNTAAATAAATATTAATTGTAAAAATTTTAATTAAATAAAATATTAAATTAACATGAACCCAGGTGGCCAAGAAGGCCAATGGCATTGTGGCCTGTGTCAGCAATAGTGTGGCAGCTGGACCAGGGCAGGGATTGTCCCCCTGTGCTGGGCACTGGTGAGGCCACACCTCAAACCCTGTGTTCAGTTCTTCGCCCCCACTGCAAGAAAGACACTGAGGGGCTGGAGCCTGTCCAGAGAAGGGCAGAGGAGCTGGAGAAGAGTCAGGAGCACAAGCCTGATGAGGAACATCTGAGGGAGCTGGGGTTGTTTAGCCTGGAGAACAGGAGGCTCAGGGGGGACCTTATCACTCTGTACAACAGCTTGAGAGGAGGCTGTAGCCAGGTGGGTGTCACCTTCTCCTCCAAGACAATCAGTGACAGGACAAGACAAAATGTCCTCAAATTGCACCAATGAAGGTTTAGATTGCATATTACAAAAAAATTCTTCACTGAAAGGGTTTTCAAGCATTGGAACAGGCTGCCCAGGGTGTTCAAAAGACATATAGATGTGGCACTTGGGACACAGCTTAGTGATGGAGTTGGCCGTGCTAGGTTAATGGTTGGACTCTATGATCATAAAGGTATTTTCCAACCTTAATGACTCTATGATTCTATGATTTTCTGGTTATTAAGGGTCTGTTTTCTTCAAGGTAACATTTTGTAATGTTTCATGTTAAGTCCACAAGTCCAGATGTACCAAACCCACAAATTTTGGTTGTGCTCCATGTATATGGTTTCAGCTATATATCACTAAAATTAGATCATTAAATTCAGTTCAGAAATTTCTGCTTGTTCACCCAAACTACAGTCTCATGAAACCAATTTAAAGAAACGCTTGTAGTACCAGCAAAATGAGAGTATCTTCACTGTTCTGCATGCTACTGAGGCTTTCCTTTTTTTTTTTTTTTTCTGTAATTTAAACTTTTCTGACTTTTCAACATCATTCCTCTCTCAGTTGGTTATGATTCTATATGTTAACCAGTTTTCTGTTGATGTCATATGGGACAGAAGCTCTTCAAGAAAGTCAGGGTAACAATCCCTGCCTGGAATTTCATGAGATTTGTATGTTGTAGGGGGTGAGGGATTCCCTCAGTATGTCTCTTTGCAGTTTGGCCTAAATAAATAACATTTTAACAAGTATTCTTTACCATTGCTAAATATGCCTAGTTTAAGTAAAGAAAAACAAGAAAACTACTAATGCAGTTACTAACCTCATTGTGGGTTAATGCTCTTCCAGTGCCTTGTTGGTTTCCATTGATAGGGAGATAATTGGTTTATGTGCTAAGAAAGCTGATTATGTTGCCCAGACAGAGCAGGAGGAGGGTCTGAAAGAGGTAGAAAATACCTAGACCAGAAGGATTCCCACACATAGGGAAAATACCTATGACCTGTGCAAAATCTTCATTAGTTTAAGTTCTGTCTCTCTTACATACTTCCTTGCCCACCATGCTCTTATAAATGCTGAAGGTGATGTGCACTGCTGTGTTATCATCCAAAGAAAAGGGAACTGGAGGAATGAGATACTTATGGAAAGGCTGACGTCACTGAGACAGAGCATGGGAACAGCAGCCTGAAGCCTAGAGAGAGAGGGAAAATCATGGACTGTAGCCAGTGAAGGCTACAGGTACTCAGGAGAGGCCAGAGTTGTAATTAACCCAGAATCTCTCCTTTTCTTTATCTGTTCCCTTACAGACAGTTCAGAAGGAGTAATTCTGTAAATGATTGCCTGAACAAGCAGGACCAGGGTCTGCTATTTCCTGCAAAGTTCCAACATAACACAGAAGGAAACCAGACACACCTCTGCACACTAATTCAAGTAAGGCCCCACTTGAAGACATTTTTAAAGCCAATCAATCAGACACTCCAAAAAAGCAGAGGAGGTCTAATAGATTTATATTCTAGCCATTGCCTTTCTGTGGCTAAGTTTAATCTGTCATTTCATATCTAGTTAAACTATGAAAGAAAATCAAACAGTGTTGCTTCAAAGGCAGGCTGAGCTTGATACTACTTGATATGTCAAGCCAGAATAGCTGACATGCAAATTAGAATCCAAAGCATTCACTCTTTTATGCTCAGCCAGGTGCTGGCAAGATCAAAGGGACCCCTAAAACCTTTGAATTTATTGAAGGGAAATTGGGAATTTTGTCTAGAGCTTACAAAAGGGCAGAGAGGACCCTAAGTAGAGACATGGGCAAAACTGCAAAAGATACAGTGATAGGAAAAAATCCAGACATCTTTTTCCTCACTCAAATGATATCTCTTGGTCAATATTGCATTAGTGAAATTCTGAAGAATCTCTGATTGACTTTTTTGATATGCTGATGAGGTCTCTTATGATTCATCTTCAAAATTATTCAGAGTATAAAGGACTGGGATAAAAGGGCCTTTGAATACTATAGGCCATAGGCTTTTTCCTTTAGTCGATACTAGAAGGTCTAGGGAATCTGAATACTAGGTCTGAAAGTTCCCTTAAAGAGTGTTTTCTAAAATTGACAGCCCATCAAGAGAAAGACTCAGGGAAATAAATATTTCTGTGTAATAGAATATCCTATTTTTTAACCACCTCCTCAAATCGTATGGAGCTCAGAATATGTGTATTTTACTTACCATTTCCTCTAAACTAACAAGATTTTCAGTATTTTAATAGGCATTGTCTTGAGCAAAAAAGTTGTATCATACTCATTGGATTTACTAGTAGAACAGTTTAAGGAGTGAAACAGCACTAAATTTCTTACAGGGTAAGACTTTAAAACATCAAATCCTAAAACCTTAGATGCTAAACCTCGGTGTTTTCCAGTGAGTGTTAGGCATTAAAGCAATAGACAAAAGAGTGCTTTCTCTTCAGTATCTTGTTACAAGTGCATGGGCTAAGGCATGTCATTAAAGGTCCAACCAGCATTAACACATGATATCATACTAAAAATACCAGAATGCATGGAAATTGGCTAGACTGCTTAGCTTTTTCTCTCCTAGCTGTGTCAAGAGCATCAGAACTGTTCAGCCTTGAGAAGAGCTGACTGTCAATATCTGTCAGTATCTGAAGGGAGGGTGCCAAGAGGATGGACCAGGCGCTTTTGCAATGGGACAAGAGGCAATGGGCAGAAACTGAGGCAGAGAAAGTTCCACCTGATCATGAGGAAAACTTTTTTACTGTGCTGGTGACCATGCACTGGAACAGATTGCCAGAGAGGTCATGGAGAATCCCTCACTGGAGATATTCAAGAACTGCCTGGACACAATCCTGTGCCCTGTGCTCTGGGATGATCCTTCTTGAGCAGGGAGGCTGGACCAGATGACCTGCTGTGGTCCCTTCTAACCAGACCCACGCTGTGACCCTGTGACTGTAATATTAGACTCTACTGTAGCTGCCTAAGAATAGACTTCTACTGGAAAAATCGATAAATGGTAACCAATAGTTTTTATCCAAATCTGCATTAGATACATTTTTAAGTATCTTGCAAGGACTAAGAAAATATACTAGAAATTTCAATGCCTTCCTAAAACATTTATCCCTTCTATCTGTAAAGAGGAAGTTTAATAGTCCACTTTTTTTTGGTACCATTGCCTGTAATATATTTTGTCTTTCTTGTCATAAAACAGCACTGTGAGGCAGAAGAAGTACTTTTCTCCTCACTTGCCAAGGGGAACTGAGAACACATATTTGTGGTGCATTTTGTGTGTTATGTCTTGATTTTAGTTCAGATTTTCCAAATGCAAGTGCACACCATGGCATGAAATCTAGGAGTGCAATTTGACTTACAATTCACAATTTCAGTGTGTGAACCGTAAGAATTTTCACCTAAATGAAGCAAACTCCTGCTATAGTCAGTGAAGACCTGACCACCACAGGCAGGGAGCTCAGGGAAGCTTCCAGATGACTTTCCAGAAGATGTGTTTCCCTATCTATAAGCAGACATTTCCACTGTAGACACCTACTGGGGGAATGCCAAGTCTACATAACCCCAAGTGCAGCTGGATATGCTGATACCTCTGCATCCTGGCTGAATCCATGGCAATATTCAGCAACAGCCCTGCTCGGTGTGTGCCCTGTGGCTGATGGAGAATGGACACGTCAGCCAAGGAGTATGTGATTGGTGTGGAAGTTGCAGTGGCCCTACATCACACGTGGCATAGACAGCTGGGGACTGTAGGTCTCTGGAGCCCATGAGGCCTCCTCCTTTGAGCAAGGTGGTCATGGACCAGCTGCTGAATGAGGCAGATAAGGAACAAAACTCTGTCAGGAAATATTCTGGCTGTTATCCCACCCTCTGTCCTATGGGATAATACAGATATAAACAGTATGATTCAGACCAGATCCCATGGGAGTCAGGCACTGAACTCCTTTGGGATTTTGTCTACACAGTAATTATTACAGGTTACAGAGGAAGTTTATGAGGCAGAATATAAATAAACTGGCATGCCAAATCTTAGGCTAATGTTTTACACCTAGACAATCCATCTTGAAGTGTCTCATGGTTATTTTTTATTTTTCTGAAGTACACTAATTTAAAACACTTCTATGAGATATAGAAATAAAATTGAATTGGCTGTTAATGCTTTACATCTGTTTTCATTGAACCAGAAATCGTTTTGAATTCTGCCATTTTATTAAGGATCACTGACGTGTCACAAAAGAAGAGACAGAGTGGTGTTGCATGTACTTTGTGCCTCTGAGGAAAGGTGCTAAATTTGCTCAGTCTAGGAAAAACAGGCAACATATTGTATGTTGGTTTTAGCACAGGTAGGCAGAAAGAGGGTATGCCTCGGACTAAAGTTGGGAGGGGTAGAGAAAGATGACTGTGATGGAATGTATGAATTCAGTGCAGTCAAGGATCACCCAGGTGTTCTATGCAGTTTAGTTTATATATGTTATATCATGCAAGGGAGATGTAAAAAAAGCTTTAGAATGTGCACCAAATATGTAGATAGAATGTTATTTTATATCATCTGTGTTCCCCAATGTTGCACAGCATCTTGAGTACCTTCCCCTCTCCATTGCTAAGGGTCTTCTGTTGGCCCTTCTGGACCGTGCCTTTCCTCCCAGCTGAGTGCTCCTGCCCCCAGGCTGTCCCACAGCCTCATCCTTTTCCCTTGCTGGCCCCACATGGCTGTTCTCACGTGGTTATTCCCACAGGCTCACGGTGCTGTGGCGGTGGTTCTGAGGAGTGACCAGCGGTGGCCGGGACTGACCCTTCCGTGTCCTGTCGTCCCTGCTCAGCGGTGGTGTCCGGCTGACCCGAGGAGACCCGTCAGGGAGTGAGTTTACAGAGCAGTCAGCACAGAGCACTCCCTGCATGCCCTAAGCAGCGCTGGCATTGTTCGCAGACTCAACCAATGTGACAGGGCCTGGGGCAGGTCCCGAGGTCACCCGGGCATCCCCGCAGAGAGAGCGGGATGGCGGCGGTACCAGCTGCCCAGGGGAGGATGCTCATCCGAGGATCTGCCATCCCTCCTCTTCTCAGATGCCTTTTTTTTCTCTCTCTCTTTTTGCTCCTCTCTCATCTTCCTAAAAAGTAACACTCAACATGAGAAGTACTGTAAGCCACCAGCTGTGAGTAATTGCCCCTGACAACACCACTTTGTGCAGGTGACCCTGTCTCAGCATCCTCTGTGCAACAAATGTAACCTTGGCCAGAGCTTTTCAGGCCAACATTCTTTGATCACAATGCATTTAATGAAATTGATATTGTTGATATTAATGTTATTGATGCCATAATTATTGAGAGTGAAAAATACTGCTTTTAAACCTCTCACAATATATATATTTTTTTTCCTCCTGCACCTTTACATAAATGCATCCTTGCTCTCACAGTCAAGTCTAACAGATTTTGGTACCAAAGAAAATACTGTCATCACTTAACACTAGGAACATGGAGTTCCCTGTCTTCAGTTATGGAAGACATATATTTATGGAATATGTAAAATCTGTTATTCCCTGGGTTGTGTGCCTGGCTGATATTAGAAGACTAAGTCTATCATATTTGCATTCCTGGCATTACTTCAGAAGAAGCTGAATCCCAAATGGGCATAAACCTCCAGGGTAAGTATAGGTTAAAGCCATTTTCAAAGTAACTTCATGCTGTCAGCACTGATTTTTCTACTTACTTATGAAGTCAATGGATATTTAGATCACTGAAGATTGTATTAAAATCAGTTTCATATGATAGCAGCTCTGTAATATGCATAACAGGGAATTGCCAAAAAGTCTTAGTCTAAGGCATCTTGATTTTATCTTCTATATTAACTGTGATTTTTTTAAAAATAGAGAACATTTATGTTGTTGCTATAGGAATGTGTAATCTGGGCCTTATAAAGGCTGAAACCAACCTTATTTTGGATGGATAAGGTTATTTTCCTAATATTTGAAAAGTATTATATTTGAAAATATATAATATGTAATATCTAATAGAGTAAGAAATAATCACATCTATTTTTATGTAATGTCAGCTAGTTTTGCATCTAATATCAAATACAGTTATTCAGTAAAGTCAGATCTGTCCTGTACTATCAAATATAAACTGACATTTGAGAGAATGGTGGGGTTTTTAAGGACAAATAAACATGGTTATTTGGAATATTGTTTTTAGTAAGATGAAAAGATTGAATTCCTCATCCAGAAGAAAATTTTTCTTTTCTAGGATATATTTTTTAGAACTTGTCATACTCATTGAAAAGACAACACAATGGCAAAGGCAACAAAAATAATACTTTAATACAAAAAAAATTATGCAAACAATTACTTTAATAAAATCATGTAATTTTTTTATTCTGCCCACTACAGCTCATATGCTGCTGCCTAGCATGGATAGTATTCTATAGACATCTGTGTCAGTTAAAAAAAATCTAGGAATTATGAAAGGTATGCCAAAATGGTGAAACTAATGGAGCCTGCTAATTCATTTTATATAATGATGCAATGACAACTGACAATTTGACTGTGCATTTTAACTAAGTACTCATTTTTACTTCTAATTCACATCAATATCCATTTAAGCCTTTAAAAGAGACTGCTGTATAGAACAGAATTTTAAATATTTGCTCTGCTTAAACTCTCTTTCAAGGAAATTTTTTATCATCTTGCATTTTAAATTATGCTAAATGTTAGTGTATCACCTGTTGTTTTAGCTGATACTTGCCACTTTCACCTTTTTCCTGATATAAATTTTGTTTACCTGTGTATCATACAGATAGATATATGTTGTGTATTGAGCTGCATAAAATCATACAGGTTTATGATCTAGATATTTGTATGTCACATACATAAAGTTGGTTTAAACCACTTCAAGTTACTCCCTTATTTAAGGCATTCTAATTATGCTGTGAGTTACTGCACCTTCGTGACATCTCAGGGCAACTTTTATTTCCTTGTGCTGAGAAACTCCCCCGATCTTGATCATCTTAAACTGTAACACAATCCAAGAAAATTTCTGTAAATCCTTGTAACTCTTAGAGGTAAGACTGTGCTACTCTGAATGCTACTAGCTGTAATCAAGTCATAGAATCATAGAATGTTTTAGGCTGGAAAAGACACTTTAAAAAGTTCATAGATTTCAACCATTAACTCAGCACTGCCAAGTTCATGACTAAACCATGTACCTAAGTGCCATATGTACATGTCCTTTAAGTGCAAGTGATTGCAATCTTGATTTAAAGTTGAACACAAATCATGCTAGAGTTGTAATAGCATACCTGTTCTATACACCTCATGTCACAGAAGCATCACAACTGACTTTTGCAATGCCTTTGAGTGAAGGTGAATAGGATATCATAAATATAATGTAGAGGAGGAATTAAATTAAATGTTCAAGACATAGCTCTGCTTTAAACCATTTAACACCTGCTACTAATGATAGCCAATACTAATCTTGCTAATTGTTTTATATTCACATGATATGGTTCTCTTTTCTCCTCTTTCACATTTTCTCTGTTTAGTACATTAATAAATCTGATTAACATAAGGTGAGCACTCAAATAGCACTTTTCAGGATCAGAAGCCCTGCAAGAAATGTTGACTTTCTATGGAAACAGGGCCAGAAGGAATTTTCTCCTCTTTGTTAGAACTTTTAGGTGCAAGAGTTATCATAAGAACACTTATGGTCACCTTCATTTCAGTTCAATAAATTCAGTGATGTGCGTTCAATAAATTCAGTGATGTGCGTTCAGTTTGCTGATATGGAATTGTAAGACAATCAAACAATCCTATATAATGAATATGTGGATTTTCTCTTTTGAAACATGGATCCTCTGCTACTCATATTGACAATTAGATCCAAGACAACAAACTGAATCTCAGGACACTATGATGAGCTAAATGGACAGATTTGCATAAGTGATTAAATGTAGTTTTTCGAAGTCCAAATTATCTCCTCAAATTAATTTGTATTTGGCTAAACTTTTATCCATTAGAATATGGTTTTAGAGGAAAAACAGAATGTGTTTTACCTTGTTCCTGGTACACAGTGGACAGTGGTCAGTAAAATTGCCATATTATGTATTTTTTTCCTTTGACATCTTTTCTACACTGAGAAGTTTTTAAAGGCATGCAGTTATGCAGATATCTATAATGGACAGCTGGAACTTTTAACTGTGTTTCTAAGTAGGAGTAGACGAGCAACAAGAAGACATACAGCTCTTATGAAATCTCATTGAGGTTCCACAGACTCCTGTGGAAGCTGAGAGCTAGAACCTGCAGTACTGCTGTTCTTTCAGAAAGAGGTATATAGTATTTAACCTGGGGAGAGTCCTGCAGGTACTCACTCCCATGACAGATCTTTTTCCTTTAGCGGAAAAGAACAATCTGGTCCTTTGAGGAATTTCCACCTTGTCTTACAAGTAATCTGTGCTGAGTTGATAACTTTCACCACATTTACAGTGACGTTAAATAAGGTCATTCAGAAAATGGAATTGTACTGGTGTTAAGCCAAGTTAACCTTGATGAATTACAACACTAGAATATTGAAAATTTAAGAATTATTGTTTATGTTTTAAGACAGAAAACTAAACACTGGTAGATTAGAAGAACTGTGTAAGATGCATTATATTTTCCTCTAGGTTCTAATAATAAAATACAGTTACTCTCACTGCTAGGCTTGTTGTGAGTATTTTTAGACTGAGATAAATATTTCTGAGATAAATATTTCTGAATATAACTGCCCTGGAGTAGTTGGGGGTGTGTGCTCATGTAGCCAAGACAGGAAGGAATACATAGTTCAGAGGAGGATTTAATATGTTGTCTTCGAAAATATATAGGATAGATATATGTTCTTTCAAAGTTGTATAATAATAGTCATGGGAAGGTGTTCAAAATTAATTTAATGCAAAATCTTTCTATTGGGTTCAGACTTGTAGAAGCTGAAGGAGGACATTTTCATTTTTTATGAGCAATTCTCATTCTAAATGAATGGAATGTGGATCAGTGTTTCCATATTAAGAGATGGCTCTGCCACAGCTCATCTTTTCCATCAATAATAGATACCTGTCACCCCTGGCAGTTAAGAAATCCTAACTGGTACTGACTGTTTTCAGATGTACTTCAAAATGAGACTTAAGCAAAGGTTCTTCTGTTGGCAGTTTGAATCATTATTTGACTTTACTCAGTTTGCAGATGCAAACAGGCATGTTATAAACACACACACATTTTTACAGCATGCTTTATTAATTCTTTAAGTTAGAGATTGTCTGTTCATATCTGTCTGAGGTAGATTGGGATGGGCTAAAGGACTTCTAAATCTTTCCTTCTCATAACCTACCCCATTAGTACTGTCAGCCTTCATCATGATGGTGGAAAAAAAATACCTGTACAACATTTCATGACAGTTAAAGCCTATCCATAGCAATGCCCTGATTTACTCAAATATTTTAAATTTTCAATTAAAACCTAATGGTACTTCACCCAGTCTTGTCTTAGCTCTGAAAAGAAAAAAGCATGACTGTAGTCTACCAGCTAAGCAGGTAAACTTGTAGGAATCCCAGAAATATATTTATATGTGGTTGACATGGTGTGTTATTGTTTTCACAGTGCTGGATGTCTTGCTCCAAGGTTTATTTTCTAAAGAATTCCCAGCAAATACAAGCATATAATTAACAATCAATTTTGTAAACATTTTCACTGTCCTTGGAACAACTATGGTGTTGCTCTACCAGCCCCTAATCAGGGCTGTCAGTGAGCAGCACGGGCCAAGTTGCAGAAGACAAACATCTGTAAGGACAGGAATGTGAGTGGAGACTCCAGGACACTTGTCTATCTTCAGAGGTATTCCTTTCAGGAGGACTAGGTCACAGCAGAATTTTAATCAAGCAAAATGTCCTATATTCATCCTTTGCATAAGGGATAAAAACTATGCTGAAGCACATGGAGTTGATTCAGGATTAAATTAGACTGTTAAACAACATGAGGTAGAGACCCAGTGCCATAAAATGTTAAAATCAATTTGTGTGCTATGTAGCTAGAGTCTTTGTGGCAGCAGTTTTACATTCCCAGGAAAATGGCCAAGGACTTTATGTAAAGATGGCTCTTGACTATGTGAATCAGATGAGAAGCTCTTCCTAGCAGTAAATAAACTTGCTCATCTTGTGTCTGAGACATCAAAACTGGTCTGTCCATGACCTCTAATTAAAGGTCTTTTAATATGTCCATATTCTTACCTACTTTTCCTATTAGTGAAACATAACAAGTATATACAAATAGCTAAAATAATAGAGTAATACATATCTAGAAAACTGTATTCCTATTTTTACAGAATAATTCCTTCCTGAACTTTTAACTGCAATGTTATTTTTACTGGTCAGGTTTTCTGCGTTTTCTCCTGCATGCACACAATAGCTGCTCAGAAAATTTCAGACTTTAACATAATATTTCACCTATGTTATTCAGCACAACAGTCTGAAAATTCACATGAGAACAAGTATATTTCTAGTGATGTGGAATGCTGAGACATTTGTGCTATGGCTTAGCATGTATGTCGAAAGAAAGGTCTGGGAAAGATAAAAGGCTGTTGTGCCTTTTGATTTCCAAGAAATTAAATTATTAATCCACAATCCACACTTTTATATACTGACGTATGTAAAAGATTAACATACCTCAATTGTAGAGATTAAAGAGAGAGACCATAAATCTTGTGATAGAGAAGCTGATGAATGTCTAAAAGGCACATTCCCCAAGTACCTTGCAGATCTCAAGACCAACACAAGGACACAGTATTTTACAAAAGGGAATTAAAATGTTCATTTCTTTTCTGCTTGCTCCTCCAATTGGAAGCCAGAGATATTTTTCAGCCAGAAAGTCTTTGTGTGCAGGGGAACATAAGATTACGAATCTGTTGTGTCATGAAAAGCCTATGCAAAAAACGCGTGTTTGCTAAAAGCTCCCTGGGATAACTCCTGTGCTGTCCAGAGACAGAGCAGCCACACCCCTCTGAGAATTCTACTGGTGTGCACGTAGCTGTTTCTCAGTGCATGCAATGCATACTATGCACAGTTCTCTTAGCACAGAGCTACACCTGACATCATTGCTACAGAGGCTTCTTTGGACAGAATTCCTGTCAAGAATTTTAAGGAAGGGTTTGCCTGATATCAGCTGATATGTGAATGTAATAAATAATTACTTGCAGCAAACAAGCATTGTCAAACTGTAATGGGAAAAGTAGATGGTATTTGTGAAGAGAAACTATGTGTTAGTTACTATGTGATGGTTCTTTATTGTCAAGTGTTCAAAAAATTAAAGTACAAATGCTTTGGTTGGTGGTGTTGCCTTTGACTGTGTTTTTGTGATTTTTTCAGTTAGCGTTAAGCTATGTCTTTTAAGTACAGGAAATATCATTAAAATATTGTTTAGAATTATTACAGAATTAATTTTGTGCATCACTATGGTGAAAGTATGGTTCTATCTATCCTAACAGGCAGTTTTTTGCATTGCATTGTAAAGACTCAGGGTATTAAAATAATTGCTTCCAGATACATATTTAAAAAAAAAAAAAGGTTTTGGCAAACCAGCCATCACAAAGAGTTAGATAACAAATACATACTGGGGCATCTCCATGGTGTAATCTGGGCTGTATGGGAAGCATGTGCCCATACTGCAGAGCTCTTGAGTTCAGATACCATTGGATGTGGGCAGATTATAGTAAGATAGCTAAATAGTTTCCCTCCCTATATGTCTGTTCCACTTTTTTATCTGAGGGCTTGTATTTCCATGATAAGGGGAAGTAAAGAACCTAAAAGTGCCTTTAAAATTTCATGGGCTGCAGGTGGAGAAGGTGTCTGAGGTGTCTGTATTCCTTTGAGAAATGTTTGTCACTAGACAAAAGGGAGGAAGCAACTGAAAACCAAACGAGGTCTGAGTTGTGCACAACCTTTGTTCCCTCTCTGGTATAGGCCAGATGGATCCTATTTCAAATATTATTAAACTTGAACTGAACTTCTGGAAAGTGATATTAGGTAAAAACATATTTTATGGGGGAAAGTGCTGTAGAATACCAGGGAGGAGAACGTGACTGTGAACAACAGTGGGAGTGTTTTTATTTCATCTAAGTTTGAAATAGGAGAACACGATAGACTGCTGAAAGCAACTCTAGCAATGCAATATCCAGTATCCGGAGAACAAAATCCTTTTGTTTCCTGACCTCGGCCTCATCAAACAAACCAAGAGAAAAGTGTTATTGAGCTGGAGGAATCTGTTTACTGGAACAAATACTGAAGCTCTACACTGGCATCTTAGAGCACAAAAGACGTTGGAACAGAACAGTCCTATTCTGGAAAAGAGAAGCAGAAATCATGCACAGATAACAACAAAGTCGACAGAAAAGGAACTTGAACTACAAAGTAAACTCTGTCAATAATTTTGTTTCCTTTATTTAGCTGACAGCTGTACCTAAAATTGATCTCAGTTACACTGATGTAAGATGTTTTAAGGACTCTTCAAGTGACATCTACATTTAATTCTGTTTGAAATGTTCAAGTTAAATCTGCTTGTGCCTTCAAAAATGCATGATCTGGTTGAGTGAATAATGGTGAAAAGTATCTATCCAAAATGACTGTCAGTTTTCTGTATTGTAGAGTAAACAAAGCTAACTGTTGTTTAGTGCATTCCTGTAATGAGCTCTGGAACCCCCTGATCAGCTTGCTGTAATATCAAAGACATTGTTTAGTATTTGTATTTTGTTTTCTCTACCTAACAGCATTCAGTTTATGAATATTCTTTTACTCTATATCTTAATATGCATTCTCTGGTGTATGTAAATAATCATCTAAGCTATGTACTTGCTTCTTGACTGGATGATATGCTTTCAAAATAGGAAAAATATAGTGTATAATAAATAATGCATTTTTATATAAGATTACTTGTATTAAATTCTTTATTTTTATAAAGCTTTATGATTTTTCTGGAATTTATGGCCACTTTTGAATACTTATGGATTCGTGTAAGTCATAGCAGACAACTGAATTCTCTATATTTTTATTTTAAATTACTTCTATCATTAGTAAAAATGGAAATATTTTAATTTAATGATGATCTTACAAATTACATTCCAATACATTATGAAGATTTTTCCACAAGTTTGTTCTTATTTCTAAGGGGTATGTACAAAAAGACATGAGACAGAAAGAAATTTTTGAACAATAGCCCAAAAGTTTTAAAATGCACTTCTGGTTTTTATCTTTAGGGAAAAAATGCTATAAATGACAAAATTTTTAGGAACTTATCATCTGAAAGCAATTATGCACTTTGAGTCTTAACAGATCCATTTCATTCTGTGAATGAACTACACACACCAAAAAAATCACCCACTTCAACAGAAGATCTGCAATAAATCATACGACCCTTCCTCACACCTGCAGAGAAGAGCTGGGTAAGCAGTTGAATCTTGCAGGGTGTCCCCAAGGTCATCGCCTCAACCTCGTGCACCTCAGCAGTGAAAGCAGGTGTCCTGCATACCTCCTCTTGTGCTCCTGAGGGTGACATTGTGCCTTTCTGATTTGACTTAGTTCCTCTGGCACGCTTGAGAGTATCATGTCCTCTCCTGCACTTGTGGAATTTCTTCATCTAGGAGAAAAAAATATAAAATTGATTATCTGTAGCTCCTCTGCAGGACTAGGACATGATATGCTGATGGACTCAAGGGACCAACCCAGTCTAGGCAGCAAGTCATTTTATCAGGAACCTAAGAAAAGAGATATAGGTGTACAGTTCTGTGTTTTCTATAGTTAGATCCAACTTCTGCAATTCCTTTTTCAGTGTCTGAAGTTGAACATCCTCTTGCTACTTAAATTCTGAATGTTATTGTCTCTCCTGACCAGCACTGATATTGCAAGCTGAAATCTCACTGAAACAGCCCTGACAATTTGTTGGATTCTGAACAAATTTTAATTCTACAAAATTTATTTTTGTGTTTGTTCTCTTTTCTCAACCTGTTCTCCTCCCCCACTGCTAGAGTCCTGTTATTCTGGAGTATACATGGCAAAAGAACAGAACAGCAGATGGGCTGCTCCATATTTAATGCCTTCAGGGAGAAGAACACAAGGGCATGCAGAGCACATGTGTGGTCGAACAGCAGTTTGTCAAGGCAAAACCTCAGAAATGTGGGAAGGTAGTGCCCCAAGAGTGAGAGTCACAGAGACAGAACAGCTCAAAACACACTCCTCCAGTGCAAGAAATCTTACTATTCTCGTATGAATTTACGAAGCATTTAATCTGATATTTCGTAAGTCAGAGATTTTGCTCAGAAAGCTGGGAAGTTTTGGATGAGAAAATGTGAAGAAGGATACCATCACCTCCTGTTTCTCTGGGAGATGATGATAGTGTGGAGGGGCACTAACAGTGCAAAAACTAGATCCTAGCTGTTTTGAATCTTAGGAGCTGTAGCTCATCTGCTCATTTACAGAGACACTGAGAGTAGCACACTTTGTATAATGACCTGCTTTATTATGTTCATATATCCCTTATCCCCAGGTCGTGGTGTATTACTTAGTGATCGGCACAAAACCTGTCTTTTCCCTTAAAAGCAGTGATTTGGCTGCTGGGACTGGGTAATGCAGAACCCTGAACAAGGTGTACAGGTGGAAGATCTTCCCCTCTTCTAATATATTCCTTTCTACCCTTCAGAGCAGTCTCACTGGACTTTCCCTGGACCTCAGTCTGCTCTGTCTGGATAGCTTCGCTGGCTGTGAGAAAAGAACAGGACTTAGCTTCTGGGCCAGTCATGAGGGGATGACATGTATTCATTCCTCTCTTAGATGAACAACTGTAGAAAGGAAAGAAAGACATCTGTCTGCTGCACCACACCTTTTTAACAGCTGAAATGATTAAGTGTGAGCTGCTGCTGTGGCGTTTGCCTGAGCAGAAGCAGAAAAGCTTTGGGAGGAACCCGTGCCGTGGAGTGGGCAAAAGGAAGTTAGTTCAGTTTCTGGGCAAGTCTGGACTGTCTCTAGAGTGCGCAGAAACAACGCCACTCTTAGCGGGCAGAAAGCAGGAATATGTGTTGAATGCATCCTGGGACAGCAAGGCAAAACTGAACGGCCCTCTTCTCTCAAGTGAGAGCTTTAGTCTACATTCAAATAAAAATACCATAGAGGCCCTTTATTAACTAGGGGGTACGTGCTCTTCTCTTCGTTCTGCTGATAGGCAGTTGTCCCTGCAGTTAGCTGCTAAGGTGGCTGCTGGCGGCCGCCGCAGGGCAGAGCCACCGAGCCCATGGCCAGGCTGTCGCAGCGGAGCCCAGCTGGACACTCCGGGCGCGGGAACGAGCGCGGCTTTGGAACAGCGAGTGCGTTTGCTGTGCCTTCTGCAGTGACACCTGCCGCCGGCCCCGGGCATGGCCATGCATTGCAAACACTACAAAGCGCTCGGATCTTTTGCGTGTAAGTCTTCTGAAGACCCAAAAGAACGGCCTCCGGACTGATAACTTCAGTTGGATATCCCACATAAACCTGCTTTGATTCTCGTATGCCATTCTCCTTATTACAAAACTAATAGCAACACTACCAATTTTACTATTTCATGCTGACGAGCAGCAGTAGCAGCTTTATAGCACAGTTTACCGATAAGGTGCCGTGTCAAGCAGAGAAACGGACTCTGTGAGATCACACTTGAGCTCTGACTTGTTCTAGTGTTGTTCTGCTCTTCCTCTTAGCAGAATCAGACTCTGGTGCTCGTTTTACTAAATGTCATGTTCTCAGCATTTGTGTTTTACTTGTTTCATTTCTGCTGTGGTACTCTTGTGCTCTCAGGTTGCAGTTTTTCAGCTGCATCTTCTGAAGCTAACACGGATAGAAATATAACCTGCAGAACTCACCGGGGAAGATCTCTCCCAACAGTCTATAACTCGTTCTTATCATGCAGCCAAATTACCTCATTTTTAAAATTAAATTACATTGTAGAAGACCAACTTGGTTTTATCAGAAATCCAGGGTTTGCTGAGTATTTGCTCTTTCCATCATTTTCAGCTGAGAGTTGTAAACATGATAACTTTCTCTAACAACTTTTCCTATTTCTAAACAATAAGTAATTTATCCTTAAAATGGAATAGGGGAATAAAATGGCAGAAAATTAATGATTACCAGATGCACAAAATATATTAGTTGAGCCAGTACTTATTAACATGGATAGTTCTCTTATTACATTAATTTTACATGAAGATATGTGGAGTCTGTCATCTTGAATTAGAACTACATTGACATACAACACCCAGAGTCATTTCTGACAAGTGTAAGCCTCCAAGTTTCCCAACCCCATACTTTAACAAGCCTTGGGCATCCAGTAGCCTCCTCCTTATGACCCTCTTTCCATGTAGAGGTAGCAACGTGGGGCCCACCTGTGAGCAATGCTGCACTCCCAAGTAAACAGGACAAATTGTGAAGTCCTCCCACAATAAACATGACTACTTTTCCCTTAGGCAAATATAACTAGGTAAATAGAACTAGGCAAGTATAACTAGGCCATAATACTAAGGTGCCCGTAAGTGAATTTAGATGTCTCACATTATATTAAACAATTGAGGAAAACTTATGATTTTCATCTAACACTGATTTTTCAGATATTAGCTTGTATAAGGTTTGTTGCTGAAATTCTTTCTCTATTCAGTGAAGCAGACTGTGTTGGAATGACTCAGTGTGATGTTTTCCATCTTAATGGTTTGATAAACAACTCTGTCTGGTTGGTGTTGTGTTTCTGTCCAGCAGAGGAAGTGACTGGGAAATGAAATGAACCTGCACAGTTTCCTGGACTGGACTCTGCTTTGTTTGCTTATTTGATCACATATTTACTTGTCTCATAGTGTCCCTATAAAGCAAGACAATAATGCTCACCACACAATTCTCTAAGAAATCAGATACAATGGAAGGAGAATTTCCAGATTGCCAGCAGCTCATTTTGGAAAAAAAGATATTACTAAACAAGATTATTAGAAGACTTTTACACAAAGATTACGCCACTGTTATTATACACTCTCCCTCACAAAGCAATAGTTATAACTGTAACCATAATTCAGTGAAATCCAATTTTTATGAGAAAAAACTGTTCTTTCTAAATTATCTGGAATATAGTGTTCATTACTTTTTCTTATATTGAGGATAAGAGGGTACTGTGACTTTTAACTCCGTATTGGCCCTAGAAGGATAACAATGACTTTTTTATTCAGGACATTTGAGAAATCTGAACAATCTATTAACAAATATATGCTGCTGTTGTGCCTTTGAGAGAAGTGCTGAGTATATATCCTTGTCTTTAAATAGAAAGCAGTCAAAGGATAATTGCAGCATTTAAAAACACTGGGAGCATTCTAAGTAGGAAGGAACGATAGTTAAAGTATAAGAAAAAGAGAATATCTGCATTGCATTCCTGAACTGGGAAAATTCTTTCCTTATAACCTTGGGCAAAATGCTTCATCTCTGCCTGTCTACATTTCCATATTTTCTTCTGTATAAAATAGGGATTATAATCCTTTTCTGCCCCAGAGAATACTAAAAATATATGTGTGGGGACAGGCATCCTGAGATGGAAGGTGTTATCTGACATTATAAATGGAAACACAGGATATGGCTACACAGGCTCTCAGTTTAGAGCTGATCTAATCACACAGAGGAAACCCAAGAAATAGAGTCAACAAACCTCATTCTCAAAGGCTCCAGTTACTACCTGATTGTATCGCTCGTGTGTATTTATTTCTGTCTCTGGGAGCCTGATTCTCCTAGAATATGCTTTTAACTGCTACAGATCTTTGGGAGGGAGGAAGTGTTGATATTAGTTTCTAACCCACTAGATTTTATATTTAAGAAATCTTTGAACAGTATAACACATAAGAAGTTACTTACAGAAAAACTACCTTGCCTCAGGACAATGAAATGCTTCTGCATGTAGGAACCAAATGCGGTTACTCTGCTAAAACATACACACACCTAAGAACTGGCAAATCTTTGCAAACCTGCTCCTTTTGTCCCTCGACTGCTAGCAGTTCGACACTGGTGGTAATAAGCCACACTTGGAAACTCTACAGCTTCCTGTAATCCGAGCATGTAATGTAGGCTTGGATTCACAAATGTATACAAGCCTAAAACTCACCAATGCTTTAACAGCCATAGGGGCATGTATTCCTACATGCCTTTATAAATGCAAGCCTGAAAAGTCACTTGGTTGCACCTATTTATTGCACCTCTTAACCTAATCAAATATGGTAGTTTTTTAACCAGGCATAGAAAAATGATTAAACAGTTTAATGCAGGAAACAGAGAAAAATGCCATATTCTCTAATGTAGATACATGGGATAATAACCATCAGGCTAGAATGTGGAAGGCAGGAACACTATGGATTGAAGTTTGTTTTTCCTTACAAATATAAATAGTAATACACACAGACGCCTCCCAATAGTGTGAATCAAATTATCTTCAAGAACTTTAACGGAAAAAGCTCAGGCTGGTATGAAGTGGACTCTAGGAGATGGATAATCAACTTCATAAATACAAAGAGTTCACTAAAGTGAATAGGAAATTTTCTTCCAATATTTGTAGGAAGATGAAGCTCAAGATGTATTCTGCAGGGAATATTGTTACCTTGACAGTCATTTTTGTCTGGAAGTATGGTACATTTTGTTACAAAGTGACTAATTGCTATACTCAAACCTGCAGGAAAGAAAATGAAAACATCTCCTTCTATTTTTAAAACTCTTTACCCCATATATTTAACACAGCTAGGGACACAGCTAGTACATCATTTTCTTGACTAGTTCATTGGAAAGGAAAAAATGAGCATCAGGATAAACTCTCCAAACACTGAGAGGAGAGCAGAAAAATCAATAAACACTCTCAAAGCATTACAGAGTGAAATCTTCAGACTGACCCCCTAAAGAGTACACTGTCAGAAAACTGCCTAAATACAGCTAGCTCAAGTACAATCACAAGATGACATTTGCTTATCAGTTCATTAATATTTTTGACATTTCAAACAAAAGCATGTGGGGAATTAGTTCCTCCTTTGCCAACTGGTTGCTTTCTCTTCTTCCTTGCAATGTAAGGAAAAACCCAAACCTTGACCCTGAGGCTTTCAGCTCACATAGACATGACAGTTGCTACTGGAATGAGAAATATATGCCTGGGGAAATAAGTAAACAAAGTAAGGTTGTTAAAATAAAATAATACTGTAAAAGCCCCAACAGTGACTTTATTGCTTTAAAGCTAAGTAAGATAAAACAATGCCACCAAAAAAAGTCAGAAAACTCCAATTGTTTTGTCATTCCTACTTGCATTGTATTGCAATGCTTTGTAGAGCTTTATTATTGACTTATGCTGTATTTAAGGAGTAATGTTTGCCTAGTGATATTATCACATTTATAGAAATAATTTCCTTACAAATACATTAGCACATATTTTTTCCTGGTTTGCTACATGCCATTTCTTTATTCTGTGTCTTATTTTGATAGTTTCCCCATGCACACTTTTTTCTAGGGCTCATAAAGGTCAAAAGTCTTTGCTCTAAAATACTGAAGTCAGGTATGGTCAAAACTCCTATTGAAAAGCTGATGATCTGTTCAAAATGAAATATATATATTTAGAAATATTAACTCAGTTTTATTATAGGGCTTCATTCCAGGCTCCCTTCCAAAATTATTGCTCTGATTTTTAAAATTAAATATTTGTCACAAAGTTGCTTTAACTTTCAAAAATATTTTGACAGTATTTTAGGGAGTTTTGACAAAAGAGAAGTGTTCTTGCAAAGTATTTTCATGGAATCTTTTGCTGGCAGAAGACAATTTGATGTGATTTTTTTACTGAAACTCCATATATGTAACATGACTGTGATATAACTGAAAGCACAGGACTAAGAAAATGTCAGATAGTTCTACTGAGCTTATTGGAACCTGTTTGCTGCTGCAGCTACACTGTTCTTTAGAAAGATGTATGATAGTGTCCACCCCTGTGGGATGAATAGCATATAACATGGAGTGAGCTTCAATGGGCATCTGTCTGTGTACCTTCCTGTTGGAAAGGAATTCTGTTTATGACTAAAGAGCACTGAAAAAAAAAAAACCCTTCTCAAATAGCCAAGGCACCAGCAGAAGAAATACAACTGTCCCAAAATGCAAAACATCAGTAAAATTTCCAGTTTATAGGAGAGCTAGTATTATTCACCTACATAGTTAATGTTATTCATCTAGATCATGCCCCTCTATTCAGCCCTAGTGAGGCACTTCTGGAGTGCTGTGTCCAGTTCTGGGCTCCTCAGTCCCTGAATCATCTCCCATATGAGGAAAGGCTGAAGGAGCTGGGCCTGTTCAGCCTTAGGAAGAGATGACTGAGAGGGGACCTCACCAATCTCTGTCAGTATCTGAAGGGAGGGTGTCAAGAGGATGGAGCCAGGCTCTGCTCAGTGGTGCTGAGCAATGGGACAAGAGGCAGTGGGCAGAAACTGAGGCACAGGAAACTCCCCCTGAACATGAGGAAGAACTTCCTTACTGTGCAGTGACCATGCACTAGAATAAGTTGCTCAGAGAGGTTGCAGAGTTTGCCCTCACTGGAGGTATTGAAGAGCTATCTGCACACAATCCCATGCCAGGTGCTCTAGGATGACCCTGCCTGAGCAGGGAGATTGGACCAATGGTCACTTCCACCCTGACCCATTCAGTGATACTATGATCTAAAACATATTTTATTATAACTATTGAATAAAAATCCCAAATAAAAAGAAAATGAAATGTCCTTTGTTTTGCTCTTATATAGCTTAAATCATGGTTTCTGGCATCTCTTTAAATATTGGGATACACAAGGGGTTTTTTTGATACACTAACACCAATTCAGTAGACTTTCGGTAAGTATATGGCATTATGGAACATACTTCAGGCTCCTCCGTCAACAGAGGAACAGTTGAAGTGAAGAGTTTGAAAATGGAGAGGTGGTAATAATATTTTGAAAGTCTCAATAAATAGGCTGCAATGCAGAACTAATACAAGCAGGAGGCTTAAACTGGATTAAACGCTCTCTTCATCTGAGCCCCACTTGTGCACAAGAACATCTATTTGAAATGAGTCACAGATCATCCTAAAACATATGGCCATTCAAAAATTAGATCTGTTTAATATCCTTTTAATGCTGCAGGCTCAGCATAGCAAGGCTCTAGGCCATTATGAGGTTGCCTATGTGGAAAATATATGCTTAGGGACAGAAGCCACATGGTGCTGGAGCCAGAAGAGGCCCAGCTGCTGTACTTCCAGGGCTGCCATATGCTAACTAAGGCACAGACAGTATCCACCCTATTTCCAGCCACTGTAATTCTTAACATTGGCTACATGACACATAAAAAAGCCTGTCTAGCACAGTGAAATGCTGAAGGTGTTAGCATGATTCCCTACTGCTTTTGGTGTGCTCCACGAAGAGTGAGAGCTATCTAAGGTATTGTGCCCTGTAGGCATAACCAAACAAGAGTTCACAAAACCCTCACATCAAGAATAAGGGGTTTTTTGTAGGAATTTTTTGTTGTTCTTTGTTTAGTACTATTGACTAGATTTAGACAATTTAAGATTAAAAGGGATAGTGATACCCTGCAGACTGATCCTGTGCAGAATGTAAACGCAATTCAGTAGCTCCCATGCCAGTTCATACCTGGTCATTAGGCCTGTACCAGAAGGATGATTTTGAATGTTTCAGATATGAATAAAGTGCCATGCTTTTAAACATCTCTCTCTAGTGAGTGAATATCCTTATTTAATTAAAACTGTCATTTGTTTCTAGCCTTACTTTGGCAAGCTTCAGCTTCCACCTCCTGCTGGATCTCATTGCATGCTCTTTGGTTGTAAAGCTATTTACTATCAGCAATATGATCTCTAAGTAGCAGATCTGAAACACAAGTCCCTTTAACCTTCTAAGGATGAGCTGATTTTCTTGTAAGACACTGTCATAATTTTAAAAGCACATAAATAGCTCTGCTAACGGATGAACTTTCTGTACCATGAAAAATCTGAGCAGCAATAACTTTTTTTTAATTGTCCAATGCTGAGAGACCAAGCAGCAAGGTGAACTAAGCTTATAGCTATACAGTAAGAAAATAGTTTATATTTTTTCTTTCTCATTAGTAATGATATTTTTAAGCTGATTTAAGCAATCATAGCTGTACTACAGTTGGTAAAACCACAATAAGCTGCATGTGCTAGCAACCCACTTTATCAGAATTAGCATTTCTAAACAGGATTTTAGGATTCATTCTTTCCATTAAGAAAAAAGCAAGAAGGTCTGTGAGGAGTGACACTAATGAAGCTTAGTTTACCTCTATTTTCCATCCCTCTTGTCTCTGACTACTTTCCACATTATTTCCAGAGTTCTCTGTCCCTTACACCTTCAGTTCTTAAATGATCCATCCATCAGGCTGGGCAAGAAGAGCTGGTACTGTAGGTGTTTCGGAGCTGGGATGTGTGCACCAGGGTGTGCACACCAATCAGCTGCTTTGCTAAGGGCTAGCACAGTAGGGAGAAGTGAGTTCTCCTTACCTTTCTTTTCAAGGGGGACTGACAGGCCTTAATACTCTCAGCTGCTGAATCCCATTAAATTTTACTACTATCCTTAAGAACTCTATCCCTCCGCTGAATTTGTTTAAAATTGGCGATGAAATACAGCAATTACAAGGAGGCACTGACATACAGAATAACTGCATTAAGCCTCATTTCCTTGGGAAAAAGAGGCTAGAAAGGAGAGAATACATTCTCAGTAATGTAACAGAATGGTTGGCCATCACACTGCTTCAGAAGCGTAACATAGGATGTGGTTGTGCTGAAGTTGAAAAGCTTAGGTTTGTATTTGTACTGCTGCTTGCAGGAGGCCCGAGTGAGCCCATTTCCATGGCATGTTCTCATCATGCTGCTCCATAATGTGCTCTGATTTCAGACCAGTAACACAATTGCCTTAGTTAAGATGAACTAGTGTGACCAGAAAGAATTAGTAATATCCACTTATAAGCAGTAACAGGATATTTGTGAGTGACTGGATTCCCTTGGAATGTAAAGGTTTTGCAAAGGAACGCCACTTCCAGATATAATTGCCAAAGCTATTTTTTTGCCTCATGTGAGAACCATATTTGCTGCTTGCTAGATTAACACCTTCCACGGTGGAATCTAAATCTGAAGTGACTAGCAGCAGTGGTGAGTCACAAGCTCTTTAGCACAACTGTGTTTGCTTTGGGCAGAAAAATGGAACAGAGAGTCTTCTGCTCTTCAGTTAAAAAAAAAAAAAAAAAGGCAGCTCACACCTTCTTCGAAGTCTTTACTTCAGAATTATTGGAAATGAAGCTTACAACCCATATTTATATGGGATATAGTTCTGGTAACTTTATTAGATTTGGGTCCTATTTTACTTCTCAAAAAAAATAAATCTAAAGAATGTATCACTAAGAACTGGAGAGTTACAGTGTGAGTGATGAGACTATGAAGGTTTCTACTAAAATATTCCAAACAACAAAACCCCATAGATTCTCAAAGTGTTTCTTGGCTTGCCACTGTGATTTGTTTCTAGCAGTAATGCTAGCAATGAGCTGTTGTTTACATCTGTAATATTCCCATAATGAAAGGCAACATGCCTGTAGAAAGCATACACACAAAATTGTGGCTGTGGAGACAATGAAGCCAACAGGGGCTGTCAGAAAGCCAGGTGTTGCACAGCAGGAATGAATTTGTTCACAGCCAGCACTGCACCAAGCCCACCTGGCTGCTGCTGCAGCATTTCAAATCACCCTTTACAGGTTACACAGGACTCCAGCAGCACAAGGGTAGTAACTATTTCCTTAGTTTGTATTTTGGGCTGAACACAGCATGAATTTACTGAAGAGATGAACTCAGACATCTGGTAACACCAGTGTCTGTGCCAGGGGTGACAAGCCTGAGGAGCAGATCACAGGGGGCAGTACAGACCAGCCATGAGCCTTCTGTCCTGGTCCCCACACCGTCCAGCAGCCAGAGCCCAGGCCCTCTGCAGGGACTGGGGACATGCAGCTGCACGGCACTGCAGGACATGGAGACACGGGTCCAGGATCCTCACACATTTTTCCAGACCTGCCCTGATTTGTAATGACTCCGTGTGGAAAAGCCACTGATGAGCCTTGATCTCCAAGGCAGCAAATGACAGAGGTGCAGCCACTCCACGGCTTGCTCTTCTCTGGGGGGAATAAGTGAACCTGATCTCCCTGTAAGTAATTCACAGTGTTCAATTACTTCTATGGAGTTTGGGGGCAAAAACCTTAGATACCTGTGAGATCTTTAAATTCAGTTGGGAAATTTCTAGTAAAAATTGTAGTAAAAAATTCACAAGAAGGTGAAAATCTTAATCTTAAACTATTTGTGTAGTTAGCCTGCTGTGAATGAAAAATATAAGGTAGTGATGTAATTGGGCAAAATTTAATGGACAAATAACAAAGAAGAGTTGAGTTTCAACAATCTAATGGTTATTCCTGCCTGTACATTCCCTCAGTTTGTACTTCAGAATTTCTGTTCTCCCTGGCTCTGGTCTTTCTCAGCACTTGTGTGCTGCTATGTTTGTGAGGATGTCTGTACTTACAGCTAATGTGGGACTGTTGCAAAATGTGGAATATGTAAATATTTCTAAAGAAAGTGTGTTCTCTGATGTTTGATCTTTGTATACTTTCAAGCCTAAACAACAACAACAAGAACAAAGGAGATTTAATCTGTGAAACAGAGAGCAGCTAAGAAGCTGTAAGTGATGTCCAGGTGTTAAAAAGACAAATTAGTTGTCAGAAGAATTGCTTTGTTAAGGTTTAGGGCTCGATATATTTCAACAACCTCAGACCTGGGGGAGGTTAACAAAACTTGGGACTGATGGTGGACACAAAGAATGCAGAATTTATGGGGCCACAAGGACATCTAGCAGATCTTCCAAGACCAAGAAGTAAATAATAAAGCCAACTCAGCAACTGTGATGAAACCAGCTCCGACTGGGTAAAAGGCAGTTCCGGCAGGACGAGATCGTGATCCCGCAATTGTGTTGTCACAGCCATCAACTCAAGAAACCCACTGACTCAAACGAAGAGAAAGACTGAGAATGTAGACTATTCAGAATGAGAAGCAAGGGAATCATTAATAGAAGATAGAATACTAATTAAGAACTATGTAACTTGTAGCCAATAAACACTAATTACTCTGTTTAGTAAAATGTATGAATAGTAAAAAGTTTTACTTGCCATGGTGGCTTTGTGGATCTGCGACCCAGCACCCCTTTCAGTGCAGAATTGTAAATAAATCAAATACCTCGACACTGTGTGTGTATTGGCCTCTTGCACACTGGGTGAAAGAAGCTATTTTGGCAACAGGATTACTCTGCATCCGTGTCTACATTCTGTAATCCCACGTCTCAAGTCCCGTTAGCCCTCCATCAAGGACTTTTTCGCTCCAGCCCGTGATGGCCTGAGGAGGCCTTCACCTCCTGCACTCGTTAAAAGATCTGTGTTGCAGTGGATCTGTGCTTTGATGGAACGTGACTTCAGAGACTTTGAGGGTGGGTGAGAGGCGTTTCCAGGCGCGGGAAGCTGCCAGGAACAGAGCCCGGCCCGTCCCATTCGCATCCCGCGCCGTGCTCCGGCTCTGCCGCCCACTCCCTGCCCCCGCGCCACCTTCTGCCTTCCGCGCAGCCATGGCGACTCCGGACCAAAAATCCCCGAACGTTCTGCTGCAGAGCCTCTGCTGCCGCATCCTGGGCAAGAGCGAAGGTAACGGCGTCTCCCCGCCATTCCCCCGGCGGCAGCTCTCGGAGCCCGCGGGGGCTGCCCCGACAGGGCTGGAGAGGTGCCAGGCCCCTCGGCAGGGAGCGTCGGGGGCGTGACAGCCCGGGCAGTGCTGAGGCTCTGGCCGGGCACGGCAGCAGCCCCGCGGGCCGGAGCCCTGCGGCGGGGGGCGGCTGGAGACGGCTCCTTGCCCTCCTCCTCCCGCTCCTCCGGAGCGTTTAGCTGGCTCGTGAAGGCGCTCTCCTCTTCGGGGAGCCGGGCACCGGTGCCGGGGTGCTGGGGCGAAAGTGGGCTCCGTGTACGCGTTGAGGAACCTCCGCCTCCCTCCGGTGCTTGCTCGAGTGGAGCCATTGGCGTGCGCCAGGTCCGCTACAGGTCCTCGGTGTCTTGATGCTGCTGTGAGCCTCCAGCAGGGGAATGAATGTCTTGTCTGTTTGCGTAACTTTCTTCCTTGCAGTCAAGGCGAAGACTGTTTTTAGTAAGCGGTTGGAGGGGTGGAAAGGAAGGCATGCATCTGCTGAGTCTCCTTTTTAAGTTACTCTGTTTATCAATATGGCTCACTAAAGAAACTCATGCAGAAGCTTTTATTGCATCTATTTTCTTGTAGGAGGGATGACTTTCTCCCTCACGGCTGTCAAGTCCCTTATTCTTTCCTCTCTCCATGCCCGTTTCTTCTGACAAGTCTCTTTAGATATTTTCAGTACAGTAACTAAAACTTTTGAGCATTGACTTGTAAAAAATTACTGAAACGTGGCCTACGTGTGGATTATTGCTATCTTAGAAATCTAGAAAGTGAGTAACAAAGTACAGATATATATGTTGTCTGTCTCTCAGACTTTGTTTGTATCTATTGCAGACAGCATGTTGTGGTCTCACACCCCATCTTTGTCTCTCAGTTGGATAGATATGGGTTTAATGGATGAACTGTTTGGTGAATGAGCAACTGAAACTGGCAGCATGGTCACATCCAAAGAGTTGTAGTCACTGTCTCAATGTCAAAATGAAGATCAATAGCAAGTGGCGTCCCTCAGAGGTCTGTACTGGGATTGACGATGATCAGTATCTTTATTAATAACATAGACAGTGGGCTTGAGTGTGCCTTTGGAAGGTTTGCAGATGACACCAGGGTGAGCAGTGAAGGTGATGTGCAGAGGGACCTTGAAAGGCTTGAGGAGCAGGCCCATGTGAATCTCAAGGTTCTGCACCTGGGTTAGGGCACTCCCCAGTATCTGTAGAGAGTAGGGAATGAGTGGATTGAGGGCAGTCCTGCAGAGAAGGACTTGGGGAGTGGATGAAAAATTGAACATGAGGCAGTAATATGCATCCCAGAAAGTCAACATATTTTGAGCTCCTTAAAAAAAAGCATGGACACCAGGTAGAGAGCAGTGATTCTCCCCTCACTGCTCTGCTTTTTGTGGGACCCTGTTTGCAGCACTGTGTTCAGCTCTGGGGCCCCCACTTCTAAGAGGATGTGGATGTGTTGGGGCAGATCCAGAGGAGGGCTATGGAAATTGTGAGAGAAGTGGAGCACTTCTCCTACAAAGCAGGTTTGAGAGAGTTGGGGTTGTTGAGCCTGGAGAAAGCTCTGCTCAGAGATCTCATTGTGGCCTGTCAGTGCTTAGAGAGGGCTTATAAGAAAAATGTGTTTTACCAAGGCCTAAAGTGACAGGACAAAGGATAATGCCTTTAAGCAGTTATAGGGTATGTTTAGGTTGGACACAGAAAAGAAAGCTTTTACGGTCAGGGTTGTGAGGCACTGGAACAGCTTGCCCAGAGGAGTTGTGAATCCCATCTGTGGAACTGTTCAAGACCAGATTGAATGGGGCTTTGAGCAACCCGATCAGGTGAAAGATGTCCCTGCCCATGTCAGCAGAGTGGACTTTGAAGATCGTCTTTGAAGGTCCCATCCAGCCCAAACCATTTTGTGATTCATCTGAGAAGGATGAATCACAGAAAACACTCCATATAGCTCTAAGATCTTAAGGTTCTTTTTCAAATTAAATAATCCTTTGATTCAGTAATTTGTGATCAACAGCTGTTGCTTGCTGTGTTTTGTTTTCCAAAATCTTTTCTTTCTCCATTGTATTTTGAAGTCTTCTGCAAGGCAATATTTTTTTTTTTTCCAGAATCTGTAGCATTTCTGTGTCAGGAATTCCTGTTGTAAGATTTTATCAGGATGTGGCAAATTTCTACTCTTCCCCTATCTCCACCAATTCAGCAGTAGCTTCTAAACTGTGTAATGCCTCTTGTGTTCTTCTGTAACCACGTTTGTTTTAGCAAATGTTTTAACTGTGTTTTAAAGGGTGCTTCACGTCAGACTATGGTGCTCTTATAGCTCTGTTTTTAGGGTTCTCTCTTGCCTTTAACATTCTTTGGAAACATTTTTTCTGACACAGTTGGTATGTGTTTTTTTTAAAAAGAATTTCAAACATTTGCTACCTGACATCTCAAATTGTTGTGCTGTTTGCTAGTTCTATTTCCAAAAACAAATTAAAAAATTGGAAAATAGATTGTCTTGCTTTATTGGAATAGTGGATGCCTTTTCAAGGACATTATTTCCTGTTTTCTTCGTGACTCTCTTTTCTTAAATTTGGAGTCTAATCTAAACTCAATCTAAGCTTTTTTTTTAGTGGTGTCTAGGTCTGTGATACTTAAAATAGTTAAACAGAGCATGAGAACAGAAATGGAAACCTCTGTTTATCAACTGAAGTATGAGTGTTGAGGTGAGATGGCTCACTTCTAGCAGCTGAGGATCTAGCTTTTTTTTGAAGTCATAGTTTTGATACCTCTCTGTATCTCCTGACTGGAATGATAGTTTTATTTACAAGCAGTATATGCAAAAACATGCAAGAGAACTGGATTTTGTTATTTTTTAAAATAAATGTTGAACCTGTTCCTGTGTGTTGGGATTCTGATAGTGTAACTTAAAATCCTTTCTGTGTTTGACTAATGAAAGTGGAAGTTTTGGCCAAAATCGCAGTAAGTTTCTGTATGCAACCTGTAGCCTGCTCGTCTGTGCACTTGAGGATTATCTGAGAACTTCTTTGAAGTGACAACTTAAAAAAATGTGTTGTCTGCCACATTTATCACCCATGTTTTTATGCATGTGACAGATGGGAAGCCTGTTCTTACCCTGCTCTTTAGTCCTTTGTTAGGAGGGATGCTAGCACTGTAACCTCACCCTTCTGAGACAGGATTTCCCTGTCAACTGTAGTACATATGTTAGCTCAGCTATAGACTTCAAGTGCATAGAGACTGAAAAATCGAAACTTTTGATTTTCACTTTCTGTGAAAGTCTCAGTCATTAAAGGTGTGTATGATGGGACAAGAAAGGAATTTTGTTGGCACTAGCATCCTCTGTGTTGGGGAAGCTGCATGTATCCAAAGGTGGTAAGGAACCCACTGGACAAGCTATTTAGCATCTTGCTGATTTTCAAGTTTGTAATTCTTGTTCTTTTCAGCACAGGGTAAGTTTGAAGTAAGGTATTAGCGTGTGGTTAGTGGTCTGTTTGCAGCTTCTCTGCGCCTTGTGTATGATGAAGCTAGGCTACTTTTTATACACACATCCTCTTTTTTGAAGCCAACTTTACAAGCGTTATCAATTTAGTCTTTGGAAAGTAATTTATGGTATTCAAATACTCCTACAGAATTTAGAGGCAAAAACCTACACTTAAGAGATCTTTAAATTTAGTAGAGAAATATCTGCTAACAGTTCAAAACTGGAAGCTGAAAACATCCATCTTAAAGCGTTTGTATAGTTAGCCTGCTATGAGTGTGAAACACAAGGTACTGATGTAATTGGGTAAAATTTAAATGGTAAATAATAAAGGAATTGATGTTTGATGATTTAATGGTTGTTCCTGCCTGTTCATTCCCTGAGTTTCAGCTTGAGAATTTTTTGTTCTCCCTTTGTTCCTTCTCAGCACTTGTGTGTAGTTATGTTTGTGAGGAAGCTACAGCTTCAGGAGGAGCTGAAGAGTTGTGTTCATATAATGTCTGTGTGATAATTGTTCACTTAAGGCTAAGGTGGGATTAATCTCCTTCCAAGTCTACACTTTGCAATTCCCTGCCTGAAGTCTTCCATAAACCCTCATCAAGGAATTTTTTGCTTCTGCCCATGATGGCCTTAGAAGGCTTCCACCTTCTCTGCTTGTTAAAGATTTATGTTGAAGTGAATTTGTGGTTTGATGGACTGTGATGTCAGGCTCTCAGTGGTGGAGCCATCTTCTCTCTCTTCCCCCTTTTGGGATCATCCCCTAAGTAGACGGCTCACTTTGTTTCCAGAACCAGTCAGCTGCTTAGGCCTAGTTACTGGAATTTACTTTTTTGCAAACAGCTCTGCCTCTGAGAAATTCAGTACAAGGTCTACTGAGTTATGTGGAAGAACGGTGTAGTTGGTTGGTTGTTTTTTTTTTTTTTTTAATTATCTATCTAAACTTTTTTTTCTCCTAAAATTAGTGTTTGAAAGCTTTTTGTTGTCGTGCTCTAGCCAATCTTCAGGGAGCGGCTTAAAGCTTTGCATGGTGCTGTGTGTCTGCAGTCAGCCACTGTGATTAGCTTGAGGTCTCTGCCCCTGCAGTTGGAGGTGTTGCTGACCTCTCTCTTCCACATGTTCTCATAGTGTCTAAGAATTACTGTACTGGCTTTATATTCTGTCTTTTTCCAGGCTAATCACTCGTTTTTATCCTTATTCCTGATCTTGCAGGGAGCTTGCTAACCTGTGCAGTAATTGCTATAATTTTCTTTCCCCCTCCCAGTGTCTGTAGGCTCCAGCAGTCATACAGGGTTGCATGCCTCTTTTTGGACAGTGATTTTAGATCCTCTGACAAAGAATTTCTTGTTCTTACCTGTCTTTCACAAACCTCCTGGTAATCTGAAAACTCTAAGAACTCTTAGTGCCTCTGATGGAAATGAATGGTATTGCTGTAAATATGCAAGCTAAATCTATTTGAATTTGAAACCTAAAAAGATTTTTGTGTGCCAGAATACCATTGGAGATATGCATGCTCTAAGAAGTAAAGTAGTATTTCAGTCTTTGGGAGCAGTTTGCTCCCTGAAGTCCATACTGTGGCTTCAATTTAATCTCCAGAGTCTCAGTGGCAGTTGTGTTGCTGCTGTTTAATTTTGGTTTTTTAAACTCTAAATTATTGGAATAGATATTAAAATTTTGTGTTGGTGGAAAAGCATAGAGTACATTCAAAACGTGATATGGAGGGAGTTTCACCTGTGCTAATAACAGAGCAGATGGAAATTGACAAAAGAGGCAGAAATTCACAGTGAGAGAAAGTTCTAAAAAGAGTATAACAGAGCTGTTGATGGTCCAGTGGGACAGTTCTCAAATAAACCTGTTTACTGGCAATGAGAATTAAAGAATACTTGTTTCCTGGGCTGTGCATCAAAGTTTGTGGACAGCTTATAAATAAGAAAGAGTGGGAGTGTGTGTGGCTTGGAATTTGTTTTGTACTTTTGTTGATTTATTTTCCTTTGTTGGAAAGGAGTTTGGAGACTAGAAAAACAGTTAATTAACAATAAATTTAGAATGCTTCAACTAAAAATTTCATCAACAGAAGAGAAGCTTAGGATAGTTGACTAAATCAGAAGACTGATGTAAAATTAATTTTTTTTAGTAATACTTCATAAAATCATAGAAAGGCTTCACTTGGAAGGTACCCTAATGTCATCTAGTTCCAATCCTGCTGCCATGGGATGGGACAGCTTCCACTTTACCAGATTGCTCAAAACCCATCCAACCTGGCCTGAAGCACTTCCACAGGACAGGATATCCACAACTTCTCTTGGCAATCTGCTGGAGTGTCTCACTGCCCTCACTGTAAAGAATTTCTTCCTGCCATGGTGTCTAAATGTCTCCTTTTTTATTTTAAAATAGTTTCTCCTTGTCTTGTTACTATCTGCCTGTATGAGAAGTTGCTCTCCCTCTTTTTATGACCCCCTTTAAGTACTGAAAGGCCACTATGAGGTCTCTGCACAGAGCCTTCTCTTCTCCAGGCTGAGCAAGCCCAGCTCTCTCAGCCTGGCATCACAGGAGAGGTGCTCCAGCCCTTTGACCATCTTCATGGCCTCCTGTGGACCTGCTCTTAACAGGTCCAGGTCTTTTTGTGTTGGGGACCCCAGAGCTGGATGCAGTACTGCAAGTGGGATCTCAAGAGGCCACAATAAAGGAGACAATCACCTCCCTTGACCTCCTGGCCACCCTTCTTCTGATGCAACCCAAGGTGTGTTCAGGCCTTCTTGGCTGCAGGTGCACATTGCTGCCTCATGTCCAGCTTCTCATCCATGAGAACTCACGAGTTCTTCTCTGCAGGGCTGCTCTCAAAGGGTTCTGCCAGTGTGCAGTTGTGTCTGGGATTGCCTCAACCCAGCACAGCACCTTGCATGTCATAACCAGCCTGGGCCTAAAATTGCCCATTTCAAACCCAGTGTTTTCTGTAAGAACAAGCAGTTTAGCTCACAATGCATGCAGATTCTCCTCAAGAACAAAGTAGTAATGCTAATGGCATTTGAGACTAGTCTTCTAGTTTGTCACTATATGCCATGTTAATGCAATTGCCTTTTCCCCCAGGTAATAGTTCCTGATATAGAACATCTGATATTAGTAAACCAGAGGAGATACAGCAGCGTTATTGTGTTGGCAAACATCATATGTACTCATGGTATATGTGAAAAGTTGGAAAGTTTTACAGCTTTTCTTCCCAGCTTAATTTTGCAACAACAGCACATTAGGCATTTTGCAAACACTTTGTTACAGGAAAGAAGCTTGTTGTTTGGGTTTTTTTTTTTCTTCAGTATGTGTTTTTGGTAGCATCTGTATCTGAAGTAGTTTGCAGCAATAATATTTCCCTGGTCAGTGCCAGTCCTACGGCATTGAATGCAGTTTAGAGTGTAATTGTTTTACAATAATTTTGTATTAGTGTTTGAGGAAATGGTTGTCTTGAATGATGGACAGCTGACTTGAGAGTTTGCTAATTTTTTGTGTCTTTCAAGAAAGAAAGAAACTGGTTTTAGCTAAACTTTCTTTAGCATGGTCCTATAGTTTAGAAATTGTTTATAGATGTATTTAAATAACCAAATGTCTTCGTTTCAGGAAACAAGGTTTCCTCACAATGATTTGGAAAAACAGTTTCAATTACTACTTAGGTTATTCAGGACTTCCTGCCTGCTTTTGGAAACTTAATTGACTGATAACCAACCTTATTTAAAGAAATATGTCTGAAGTGAATTTCAGCCCACTTCCCTAAATTATAAGTCATGTTAGCAACTTCTTTACAGCAAAAGTCTTGCTGAATTTCAGCATGTCCTCTGAAATACTGCCTTCTTGCAAGTATATTGGCTAATTATCTCTTTGTCTTGTGAACTTTTCCTTTAAATTTTATCTTTAGTCCTATTTCTCCTTGCTTTCTTTACAACCAGAGTCTTTCTGTGCATTGCTTCTATATTTTTTTTCCATGTGCTACACTTGTATTTTCTTCAGCTTTAAGTGCTGTTATCAGCCTTTTGAAGTAGTGCATTGTGTGTAGGAAAGTTTGAATGGCTGTATGGAGTATAAATCTTTGGAGGGATTGATTGGTTGCTTTGTTCAAAGGAGACAGTTCTTAAATTTTCTTTTTTTTTCCTTGTGATTCACAAGTGCCAGTTCTCTGTTTAGCTGTTTGGCTGCTTATCATTAATTGTGTGTGCATTACTTCAGGGATATAGTCTGAGGAGAAGTGGCTGTCTCTGTCTGCATTCTCTGCTGTGATCACACCTCTGGAAATCAAGCCATGATCAATGTTGTTTCACCCCTTTAGCTTTCAGACAGCTGCATCAGATATATTGAGCTTGCTGTTATGTAACAGAGTCATGCTGTAATCATTTTCTGATGAAGGATATTCAAATAGATAGATGGCTGTATATTTTAAGTATGTCTGCTGTCATAATGATGATTCTTTGAGGAGGGAAGCAATTAGATGTGCCTATTAGTTATAAGCTGTGTGAATTTTTATTGTACTGACACATATCTGTATTAAATTACGTTTAATCACTTCAGGTACAGAAGTTATTTTATGAATTCATGAGAAATAATCGGCTGAAGAAACACCCACGGCAGGGGATTTTGTTTGTAAAAGAGAAGCTGGACTTGATATGAATAAAACATGAAAATCTTAAATAAAATAGAAAACCAGTCTTGCTCCAGAGCTGTTGAATTGCTGGTGCAGATCAGCAATACGTGAAGAGCAGATAACTTTCCATGTTTTCAGTAGTGCAACAGGTTTAAAAAGCAGGATTTGTTGGTTGGAATTGTAGTCTTTCAACTAGCGATCTTCCTCAGATACCTTGTTAGGACAGTATTGAAAAGGCTATACTAAGTTTCAGTGCTTTAACTAGTCTTGCTATGGTCGCTGTTGAAATAGAAGGTTGTTACAGGAGATAATATTTTCCTTAAAACTTCCCTATTACAGGAAAAGCTTTCCCTTTCCTATCTGCTGCCAAGTACACAGTTGAGGAATTAATGGAACATACACCATTTGGGATAACTTAGTGCCAGTATTTGACTTTAGTTGACCATGCAGAATACTCTTTGTAATCTTGAGTTCTGTTATGACATGCATTAAACTTAAGAATTACACAGAAATGCATCCTCATACTTTACTCTTCACACCTGGTTCATCGGTAGCTGGACTATTAAATTTTTATATTTGTATTTTCAAAACCTTATTGCAATTGAAAGGCTGCTTAGTCTAACAGTAGAGGAGGCGTTTGCTGTAGAGATTTGTGACCTTACAGTAATAGTGGCATTTTCTCTTCTGACATTAGAACAATACTCTTGCTCCTTCTGTAGGCCAGTATTGTCAAATACTGTTAAGTGTTAATGGTTTTGTCTGAGCAGACTATTTTCCTGGTTGTGCAAGATATTTTTTTTGTGTGAATTGGTCAATGCTTGCTTTTCTACAGTTGTATTCTGGTGGAGTTGGACCAATGGATGACATTTATAGCACAAGACAGTGTAAAATAGACATTCAAAAAAAAAAAAGTAGGTCATTCATATACAGTCTAGCACATTGTGATTTTCAAATTTCAAACTTCTTCCCATAAATTTGTGAAGATTTTAATGCATTTAATTAATATGTAGCTCCTAATATCTCCAAGGTGATTTTTTTCCAATTGCAAATATTAATTTAAGAGGTGATAAACGCTTAAAATATTTCTTATTTTAGTGATCCTTTCCTTATTTCATTTTTCTGTTCATGTTGTACATATTTGTCCTGACCAGCATCCTTGGACGAACCTTTGCTGCATTACTTGGCAGTTTTCCCTGAGAGCTGACTGCTCAACTGGCTAAATAAAACACACAAGCATGTGATGCATTTGCACACATAATTGTTATATACAGCAGAATTGCTTAGGTGGGTTTCTTTCCTGAAGTAACAAGATTCAAATACGTGGCAAGCACACTTGGATATTTTCCTATGTACCCTTTTCCTTGTGTTATTACAGTTGTTTCTAGATAAGGAATAAAAATGTGTCTGACCTTTTATAAGGGCACTTGACATGTCTGTAGGCTTATTGTTTGATTTTTACATCCATAGATGGGAATATGGCTATGCTGCAGAGGCATTAATACTGACCTGGCCCTATCTTGGTGTTACCAGGCTGTTAGTTTCCCCAGGAAGCAAGATACTTGCACTGAAACAGTGCTGTTCAACAACAAGATTAAAAACAGAATTATTGCATCAGGAAGAAGCAGTGGAAGGAGGTCACTGATTTGTGACCTCTGTGTTAGTGTACACATTATGCATTGGGATGTGATGCTGATGCCTCTGAGCTGGCTTTGAACCAAAGGGTGAAACCATTCAAACTGTTTTAAACAAAGCCAAACCTAAAACCAAAATCCAAACTGGTAAACCACTGTTGTGAATATCCAAGTGGAGATCCATGGGTAGGTGGTGAGCATGAGTGTACTGCAGTGGTGTGTGAGCTGGATTGTGTGACTGTGTACCAGGTCCCACAGCACTGCTGTCCATGGATCAGAGCAGAGTCAGTTAAGTGTTCTGATGCTCTCTAGTAACTGGGTAGACCTAGGTGTCTCTGTCAGCCCAGAATAGGAAGGGCTTAATCACAAATCTTGGTGCAGTTATTTGTGGAGTGTGTTTTGAAATACTGCATTAATACTATGCTAAACTGGATAAACTGAACTTTACTGCCCTCTGGTTAGAAGTGTGCCTAAGAATTGCAGCACAGTGTTACAAGATCTAAGCCAGGTATGCTTTCCTGCTTTCAGATATAGGAATGTAATCTCATGTGTCACTTAAAAAAAAAAATCAGTTTTAATAGAACTTTAGCATTCTCCTTAACTGACAGAGTTTTCTTTTTCTTTCAGCTGATGCAGCCCAGCAGTTTCAGTATGCAGTAAGAGTTATTGGAAGCAATTTTGCTCCCACTGTTGAGCGCGATGAATTTCTTGTAGCGGAGAAGATCAAGAAAGAACGTAAGTGCATCTTGTTCCTTTCTAAGAAACACAAAATTCTTCGTGAAGTTAATCAGGTTATTTCTCTGGAAATGGGACAGCGCTGCCTAAGATAGTTACCTAGTCTATTATTAATGCCTGCTTCCTGAAAATCTCATGATGTAAATGCCATTAATTTCCTAGTAAATATTTCTGAGTGGCTACTTGTATTCACAGCTCAGATTTCTCTGAATACTCAGCTTAAACTTTCCTTGCTGCTTTGTGTCTTAGCCACTAGAAGACAAAGAACAATTAATACTGCACTCCTTTCATCTCAATAGTACTCAGAATTTATGAATTCATAATTCTTCTTAGAAGAGTAAAAGACTGATATTTTTGAGATGTGCACTTCAGGAATATTACACATTGGCACAATTAACTTCATGAGCACCTGTGTGAAACTTGCTGAATGAGCATTCTGGGAATTGATGGAATGATTTGTGACTTACCTGACTTGCCTTCAGTTTCTCTACATGTTTTCTGCAACCACCTTCTTAAAAACAAAATCACAGACCATGACTTGGTAAGGAATGTTGCATTTCCATTCCATTGTGCTCTCTGCTGCTCTGAGTCAAGAGTTGTGCTGTGTGTATCCAAGGGGGACACAATGAATTCTTCTTGAGAAGCCAAATACTGCTTTCAGCAGATTCTGCTGAGCAGTAGCATGTCCAGAAACAATTACTTGAATTGTGCTTATGAAATTAAAGCTTCATATTTGAGCTCTGAATATTCAAAGATTGAGTTAGGATAACTGACCTCAGTGGTTGTAACTGGTTTAAAGTCCATGTGTGGTTTTTGCTAATGCAGAGCTTCCGTGACTTGCTGACAGACAAATAAGCCCATTAGAATTCCTCTAGCTACAACTCCAAAACCCTGGAATCTACAATATATACTTTCTGCCATGCTTTGGCTACTTGCAGACAGCACAGCATATATTCTTCGGACCTGTTGCCAGTTTTCTGAAGAAGACTGTCTCCCTCATCCTCCTCCCCAACTTCAGCTTGTAAGCTTATATTAGCGGTCATGTAACAAGTGACTGGAGATAAATCCTTCTAACTTTACATTTATTTTGGAGATAACCGCACAAGTTATGACTTACTTAGCAAAGTGTGCTTAACAGTGACATTTGATGCTAATTAACATTTCTAACATTCAGTAGCTTTCTTTCTTATCACTGAAGTTTCTTCAGATGTCTTTATCACCTTGGTTTTCTTTTATGTGGCTCTTTCTGATGCATCATAACTTTTTAAGAAATCTTAGTTGGAAGATGTATCTTCTCTGAGAAGGTACTTCTGTAACTGGCATTGATTTGGGGCTATTATTTTTTGTACTATATGAAAGTTGTGTGACCCTGGAATTCTGCTTCACTTGCAGCAAATGGCATTACTACTTTTTTTGCCTTGATTTTATTGCCTAAAATAGAAACAATTACTAGTTTTAAAGCAATTACATGTAGTTTTTATAAAATTCTTTAATACATATCTGCTTTCAGTTGTGTCTTGAGTCCCTTGGGTCTCTAAACCAACTGAATGGCAGACTAGACTTTACCAGGACACTTAATTAAAAAATGTATATTTTGATTGAGCTGAGAAAAGCAGGTACTTATATTGAATCACTTGGATTGCAAGAATTCTCAGGGCTGGAGTGCAGGTAAGATGAAAACGGGCAAAGTGTTTAAGTAAATACAGTGAAACAGTCCAGCATCATGAAGCTTTCTTGGTTGCATTTAATAATTTACCACAAATATATGTAAAGGCATGACTGTTAGACTTCCAAATTTTTAATCTACTTTTTTTCTTTTAATAGTTGTGCGACAAAGAAGGGAAGCAGATGCTGCTTTGTTTTCAGAACTCTACAGAAAACTCGGTTCACAGGTAGCTTAATAAATGTGTAAAGAGTAAAGAAACTGAAAGCACTCATAAGCATCCTTCTGATGTTAGAGATATTTTGGAGAATGCTCAGGTCATGAACAATATTTTTTCTGTGAGGATGGTGAAATGCTCAAATGGCTTGCCTAGGAAAGTTGTGGAGTCTTCTTCCTTGGAGACAAGTCAAAACCTGATGGGACACAGTCATGGGCAACCTGCTGTAGATGACCCTGCTTTAAACAGGGGGATTAGACCAGACAACTTTTAGAGATGCCTTTCAACCCTAGCTATATTTTTAGTATTTGATTCGAGCTGTATGAAGGGTTACTTCATATAAAGAAAGGAACCCTGTAAAAATGAAGGGTTCATTTTATATGTAAAACTGATGAATTTTCTCATAATTTATTTTACAGAAATGTCTTGCAGTGTAATGATTTCACTAATCTAGTGTTGTCATGCATTTGAGTTTTTAAGTGCTCCAGCTCTTTAATGTTGCAGGTTAAGGCTTTGCTGACTTGGATGGCTCTAACACCAGTGTTAATCAAAGAATCCTGCTTGCCAGTATTCTGACAAAAGATGTTAGTGTGTAGAAAACCTGAGTTTAACATCATAATGCTAAGATTAAGATGACAAAAACGGTATTCTGTGGAGAGTATGGCTAGTCAGAGCTGGGTTCTCCTCCTCCCCTCTTCCATGCTTGACTTACCCATTACTTTGTTAGTGTTTGGAGCTCAAGTTACTGAATAAGTTGTCCTGGTATCCTGTTAGTGTGTGTATTAATTGCACTGGTTTGTACAGCAGAGGACTAATTTGCAGACAACTCTTGAAACAGACTTTGTGTAACATATTTCTGTAGCTTATGTACTGCATTGCCATTTGGCAAGCAAAGTGCTGCAGAGCATGATGACTAATCTTTGGAACAAAATGCCTTGCCTGTGTTATATGTTTGCTTATTCTTCTGAATGTAATGCAAACCATCTCCTGGTATTTTACTGCCTCCTCAAACATTTAAGATTCTTTTAACCTTTTTTTCTCCTCTGCTAGCATCATGTGTATGTGAAATAGTATCATGGCCTCTTCAAAATTCAAACAACCAATTATTATTCAATCTGCTGTTAGGTTTATTACTAATGGTGTACAATCATTTCTTTTTCCCATGAGCATAGGGAGTGGCTCAAAAGGATATATGTTTTCTGAATCAATGAGGCTCTTCTTCCAACAATTCTCTTGAAAGCAGTTGGGAGGGGAAAAAGTGTGTGTGAATCTGTTTTAACTTTGTTTCATCTATTACTCCAAACTGGAAAGGAGATCAGTGCTTATTTTTATGGCAGCCTGCTAGTTGAGCAAACTTCTTGGAGCACTTGGATTTATTCTGTCCTGTCCAGTAGAAAAAACAGTTACTGCTCCTTCTTCACCACTTGTTAATCAGTTGCTGTATTAGTTACCTGCAACAGATGCAATACCTCTACTTTTTGCTTGTTCTTGAGATCAAAGCAGAAGATTATAGAATTGAGCTCTATATAACAATATAGAATGTTTCCTTTTACATAAAAACGTAGAGCTTTGATAAATCATGTTGCTTCATAAGGGGTGGAGTCTGTGTTGAATCTTGATATGATTCAAATTTGCTTTATATTCAACATTGCTTAGTATTGCAGATCATAGCCTGATGAATATTGTGAGGGAATTTGTATAAGTTTCTTTGACTCAGCTTAGTGTCTATCATAAGGTTCTATGCCCATGATAAATTCAGGTGCAAGTGTTAGTGTCACAGAACTATAGAGTAACAAACGCAGGAACGTGCATATTTAGAGTAAATCATTTTAGTACTTACCTTCATTTTAAAGTATTCTGTTTGTAGCTTGGGTTTTAGCTAAAGTTGGTCAGCTTTCTGCTTAAATCTACAACTGCTCATGGTCTTATTCTATAACTGTGTATATGTCTGTTTGCTAAAGACTATATTGTGTGTTCCTCAAGTTTCATATTAACAGTGTCTCCATCATAAGCTATGAAAATCTTGCTAGCTCTGTTAAATAACATTTGAAGTAATAGAAATCAAAGCCCTTACTTTCAAGGCCTCCCTATAAAGGAGAGTGGAGGGGAAAAAGAAGACAAGACAGTTCCTTGCTTAAAACTTCACCAAGGGTTTTCCTTTTTCACATTTAGGTTAAATTAATGGCTGCATCTGAGATGTTTTAAGTGATGAGAATGTGTGGGAATGTTGGTAACAGTTCAGCTCTGTATAAACCTCATTCTTAGTAGGTATGAATTTTAAATTGAGCCTGCTTGCTGATCTCAGCAGGTGAGAATTCATGATTTGAACACAGTGGAATAAATTCATAAAATTAGCAATACAGAGGCTGCACTGCACATTCCCAGTTTATTCAGAACATGGCTCTGAGTTAGTCTTATTTATCTGGAAGGTTTATTTATATGTGTATATATTAGGAGGTTGGATAATTAAAAAGAGTTTTGTTATTGTCAAGCATTTAACTTATATTTACGTTTGTCTTCACCTTTCTTTGAAGGGCATTTTGAAAAACAAATGGTCAATACTCTACCTCCTGCTTAGCCTTAGTGAAGATCCACGTAAACAGTCTAACAAGGTAGGTGAGGAGACTTTTGTTGCTTCTGAGAAATAGTAAATGTGTGTCACTTATTTTAGATGTCTTCAAGAATCATTATCCAGACTTAATCAATACCTCAGGTGGTTTTCATGGTATGTATGTGTGAGGTTAAAAGGAAGAAAACATTTGAGTTAAGTATCTGTAATATTTGGTGTAGTTTTCTTACACTGCATAAATGTAAAAATACGAGCTGTCCAACATGTGTAACTGAAGTTGTGAGTAGATTAGATGGGTGGGTTTTGTTTGCCTTCTGCTTGGTGATGTGATGTCTGCTCATGTGATAACGAGTTTTAAATGGAGTAGGGAAAGCGAAATGCGGTTGCAGCTCTGCTGGCACCAAAGTGCTTTTTGCAGCTATTGTTAATGACAATTTGCTAATTGCATCAGCAAATACTTCTTTGCATAAACATGCAGATATTTCTTGTGTTCTTGATGTTATACTCCTGTTAACTGAAGATGTGACTTAAAGCAATTTCCACATCATTTTTTTTAATTGTTATTTCTCCCTTCTCAAATCCCTCTCTTTTCAGGTGTCAAATTATGCAACGCTTTTTGCTCAAGCATTGCCACGGGATGCTCACTCAACCCCTTATTACTATGCCAGGCCTCAGACCCTTCCATTGAATTACCAAGACCGCAATGCTCAGTCTGCCCAGAGTTCCTGCAGCATGGGGAGCAGTGGGATCAGCAGCATCAGCCTGTATGCCCTAAATGGGCCAACTCCAACTCCACAATCACTCATTCCAGGGTAAATTTCACCTTACACATAGGTTTGGAGAAGACTTGCCTTTTTTCATTTTCTTTCCTCCACCCTCTGCTTTTGTATGCCATTGGAAATTCCGCTTTGGGCGCAGAGAAACTGAGTTCCTGAGCTGAACAGTTCATAATATCATGTGCTGGCATATGACCATATGAAGTCATAAATGGCTGCCCAAATGTGTCCATTTTTAATCACTCTCTTGTCTCCTAATTTTCCTTTCCACCCCCAAGAGTTGTGAAACAAACACAAAATCACAAGATGCATTTTCTGAAAGGACCAAAGCTTTTTTTTTTTTTTTTTGAGTTGAAGACATATCTTTTTAGTAGAGTGTATGAGTGTATTTGACATGAGTAAATAAATTCATATTATGGAATTAGTGCTGACAGAACTAGATTTTATTGTTATTAATAGGCTTTACAATACAAATACTGCAGTAATGATAAGATAATGTAGTTCAGGATTCTGGAGGTGGAAGCATGTTAAAAAGCAATATTTCATCCCTGGACTTCAGGGTAGGAGACTTGGGGCTCTTCTGGGATCTTCTTGGAAAGATCCCCTGAGAGGCTGCCCTGGAGAAAAGAGGGATTAAGGAGAGAACAGAATAGGATAATTCTGTTTGAAGGGAGCTGCAATGATCATTTGGCTCATTTGGCTACAATGATCATTTGCCGGACTAGAGATACTCAAGGATCACCTCCTGCAAGCTGAAATGGGCAAGGAGGAGTTACAGGTGGCAGGAGGCCTGCATGGTGCAGCAAGTTAGGTTTCTGACAAAACTCAGATGTAAAAAAGTGTACAAAAGATGGAACCAAGGCCAGGTGCAAAGGAGCATCCAGAGGCAGAGTGACTGCAATGAAATCCTAAACTGACATAGAGCTTAATCTGTCAAGGTGCATGAAGGGAAACAGCAGGTATTTCTGCAACTACATGAGCAGTAAAGGAAGGCTACAGAAGACATGGGCCCCTGTTCAAGGGGCATGGACTTAGGTGACATGTGGAAAAAGTTGAAGTACTTGGTGCTTGCTTTGCCTTTGTGCTGGTAAAATCAGCGCAGGACAGTGAGACCCTTGGAAAAGTCTTTGTTGCTCTGGAAGGCATGTCCAGACATGTGATGGACCAGAAGGTAGGGGGGAACTAGGAGTAGTCAGCACAGAGTTCAGAAAGGCATGTTTGACCAATCTTTCAGCCTTCTATGATGAGATGACTGACTTGGTGAACAAGGGGAAAGCAGTTAATTGTTGCTTATTTCAACCTTACTAAGACTTTTAATGCTGTCTATCTGTGACAGACTTATTGACAGACTTAATAAAATATAGACTAGGTAAGGTGACAGTGAGGTGAGCTGAACTTGCTAGGCTTGAAAGAATTATGATCAGTGGCACCAAGTCCAGCTGGAACCCAATCCCTAATGCTGTAATCAGAAGCTGCATCCTTCATCCCACTTGATGGCACAGAGTGAATCTTTGGTAATTTTGCAGAGGATACAAAGCTGGGAGGAGTGGTTGTTAAAGAAGGTCACTACTCCGCTTCTCAGCGGGAGCTCAGTGGGCTCCAGAAACAGGCTTGCAGGAGCCTGCTGAGGTTCAAAGTCATGTACCTGGGAAAGAATAACTCCATGCACCAGTACATAGTGGGTGCTGCCTGATTGCAAAGCAGCTTTGCAGAAAATGTCCTGGGATCCATGGTAGACACCAAGTTGAACATGAGTGTGCAATGTGTGGTGAAGAAGGCTAAGAGCCTTCTGGGTTGTGTTATGAAGGACATCACCAGGAGGGTGAGGCAAATAAAACTTCTCACTGCTCAGTACTAATGAGGACACATCTGAAATGCTGGGTCCAGTTGCAGTACAAAAAAATAGATACAGGCAGGCTGAAAGAGAGTCTGGAGAAGGAAGCCCAAAACCATTTAAAGGGTTGAAACATCTGACATATCAAGGGAAGCTGAGTGAGACCTGGAGTTGTTCGGCCTGGAGAGGAAAAGTGTTAGGATCTTACCTATGTAATGGTATGACAAGGGGCATAGAGAATACTGAGCTAGACTCTTCTGGGTCAGGGAAAGAATGAGAGGTAACTGGCAAAATTTGAGAGTTGTGAATCACAGTTAAAAGGGGAAAAAAAGAACTTTTTGCATTTAGATGGGGATGTATGTTTGATGGTGAGGGCATATTGTGAAACACTGGAATGGGTTGCCCAGAGAGATTGTGTAGTCTCCATGCTTGAAAATACTAAAATCATGACTTGAACAATGCACCAGCTAATCTTCTCTAGTTGATCTGCTTTGATCAGAAGGGTTATAGGAGGTGATCTCCATAGGTTGCTTCTAGCCACAATAATTGTATAATCCTGATGCAATATAGAAAGATATGTCAGTGAGGTTATTTTTTGTATCTACTTGCTTAAAAATATCAGCAGAACCTACCCTCTTTCTGGCATATTCTTGTTCTGACCTGTTCATAACTGTTACATTTTATTGCAATTTCACTGTGCTCTTTAGTCCTGTAGTCTGTGAGCTGAACAACCCAAATTAAAGCTTTCTGTGAGCTTCATCCCTCCTGAACTTCTCTTTATACCTGTTTTTCTTTTTTCTAGAGTTACATTCTTCTGGACAGCCAAAATTCAGTGTTGTACTCTGAGGCCTTACTGATGCTAATGGCATCAGAGCTCAGTCTTCAGCACTGAGACTGCCTATTCTCAGGACAGGTGGCCTCCTGAGCTGGTAGACCTGGACAGGGAACAGAATGGACCCACTCTAATCCAGGAGGGGGAAGTTACTGACCTGATGACCCATTTACATGCTTATGAGTGTATGAGACTGGATGGGATTTGTCCTAGAGTCAAGAGGGAGCTCGTGGAATAGCTGTCCAAGATGCTCTCCATCTTTTAATGGTCTTGGCTAACCAGAGAGGTCCTGGGCAGCAGGAGCCTGGCCAATGTGACAGTTTTTCATGGTTAAGACTTTGTGAAAAGAATTGACAAGTTTGAAAGGAAGGGAAATTGGACTTTGTAGGGATATTTTCTCCTTGGTTACATTTTCAGGCAGTTGATACAAATCTGTAAGAGTAGACTAGATGGAAAGTGAACTGTCTCCTCTTTGTCTACTTTCCTTTAGTTCTTTGACATGTAAGCTTCAGGTAATAACAAAACTTAAATATTTTAGGTTTTTCTCCTATGACTATGTTTGTTATTCTTATAGTACCTTCACTTTTAACCTATTTCACTATAATTACATGTTTCATCAAAGTCAGTCTTTGATATGAAATCATGTATGTTGAACTTACACTTCCCCTTTCTACAGGTCGGGGGGTTTTTTTGAAAGTGTAGGCTTACAGGAAGAAATAGATTGCTTTTGTGTTCTCTACCCTTTTTTAAGGTTCCTTTATTAAACCACCACTATCCCCACACCCCCAACAAAACATCTGCAAAAAACTTGGGGCATTTTTCAAAATTTGCATCACTCCACACCATATAATGGGTATAGAGTCAAAGTTTTAAAGATGCTTCTTCCTTTTATCCTTGTAGACAATCCTATCAAGCTCCGGGCGTTGGAGATTGCCTCCGTCAGCAGCTAGGGTCACGTCTTGCATGGACTTTAACTGCAAGCCAGCCTTCTTTACAAAGCACTACCTCAAAAGGCTTTTCAAATGCTGTCTCTCGTGGTGTGCCAAGGTCTAGGCGAGAAGGGGATACAAGTGGTGAGCAAAGATGTATTTGTTAAAGATAAAGATGTATTTGTTACAGTTGTTATTTGATAGCTCCATTATATCTTAAATTCTTTTGGAATCATAACATGTTGATTTTTTGAAGAGTGTTCTTCTCAAATGTGCTTGATAGAAGCAAACACGCAAACTTGTATATTTGGCCACAATCTCTTTGGCTGGTTGTTAATTTCTTCTTGCACTGGTTAGATTGTGATCTGATCCTCTTAAAAGACTGAGTTAATTCCAGTGTTTGTCATAGTTAAGTGATTGTGGCATGTGAGCAGTGATCATTCTTTTGATGATCAGAAGGTGCTACTGTTTTTAGAGTCAGAGTGTTCAGTAAGGAGAACTTGTTGAAATACTCATCAGTTTGTGGTTCTATGCCTTTCAGAACTTGGAAACATCGACTGGAATATAGAGCTCAAACATTTTTCTTCTTTAGCATACTGTTTACAGTGTTATACAGTTGTATTTAGAACAAGTGACACAAAATATTGTCAATAAAATAAAAAAAATATAAATACAGACTTAATGAAATCACAGAATTGTTTGAGTTGGAAGGTGCTTTAAGATCATCTGGTTCCAACTCTCCTGCCATGGACAGGACCACTTTCCACTAGACCAGATTGCTCAGAGAGCCATCCAGCCTATCCCTGAATACTTCCAGGGATGAGGCATCCACAGCTTCTCTGGGCAACCTGTTCCAGTGCCTCATCAGCCCTCACAGTAAAGAATTTCTTCCTAACTTCCTGATATCGCTAACTTATGTTCATGATTAAGTGCCTGTAAATTTGAAGCTGATGCCTAGAGGATCTATTCTGAATTTACACAAGTGTAGCTAAGGAGGAATTGTTGAACAGGTGATCTCTGTGTCAACTCTTACCATAAAAATAAGCAAGTTCTGAATAAGTGAGCTGATGGCAGATGTTGCCATCTCATAGCACCATTATTCTCTGGCAAAGAAATATAAGAGATGCAGACATTTGTTTGTAGTGTTTTGTTTAGGTTTATTTTTGACTTCTGTACAAATAAGTGTTGATATTAAGGAACTAAAATATAGCCTGTCTTCCAGCCTCTGCACCTTTGAGTAGCAGTGTACAAAGCAGTGGCTTATAGATCAGAGTTATACTGGTGTATCTTGAGAGCAACATTTGGCATTTAGAAACGAATTAACAAGAGTATTATATGCAAGAACATGTGTGTATCTATATAATGTAAATATGTATTTTATATATGTGGTAGATTTAATATATCTAAAAAGAAGAAAACCCAAAAAGGAGTAGGAAAAAACCATAGGAAAAAGAAATAGAAAACCATACAAAATCTAGCACTGCCTCTTAATTTATTATTGTGATTGCTATAAAAAGCAGTACTTCTTGTGTTGAGTCAGCCAACAGCTGAGACTTTCCTGTGTGGGATGGGTATAAGGACTGACAGTTGTCTTAAATGTAGGCACTTGCTGGTGTAGAAATAGAAGGACTGCATTCAGAATATAGAAGTCTATTGTCAAGAGGATACATTTCTATGAATATTAAATTCCTGTAAATAATTTTTTTCTCCTAAAGTTGCTTGCTTTTATTTGAACTTTTCTTACTGTTACATCTACACACAGAGTATAAAAAGGCACATTGTATGGCTGATGTTAATACTTGTATTATTTATCAATTGAAGAAATGTCTACTTGCATCTTTCACCATTTCACTACAAGTTCCTAAGAGGGACAACCTACAGTCATGCAGATCTTATTGTTATGGGGGGAGACTGGGTTTTAAATGGTATCTTGAAGTAAGACTACTTTTGCTTAAATAAGAGTAGAATTTAATTTTTCTTGGTTTTTCTCTGGGAAAGTGGATTGTTGGGGAGGCAAACTGACAAGAGTAAGAGTACTGTCTAAACTGGGAGAAGCATGTTGTAGCATCTCAATTTCTGGATAGTTGTTGTTAAAATTGTTTAATTCTTGAAATCACAAATGAATTTACAAAAGCACATAGTGATGGTTTGCCCAGAAATGGTGGCGATAGTTTCAACGGCCTACACAGTTTGATCTTATGTTTCCTTTAAATTCATAAATATCTTACATCTTTAACACAATCTAACCTGACTAGAGATAAGAACCAGAAGCAAACTGTATGTTACAATAGCAAAAGCTTTACTAAGTCAAAGATAAATATATCTTCAGAAGCAGTATTTACACTTAAATATTTTCTAGCTCCATGGCTGTTACACGGTTTGATTTGATCAGTCTTCTCACGGAGCAGTGGCATATGTGATTGAAAGCCATTATGAAACAAGCAGCTCTACCTTCTGGATTTACTTTTCCTAGGTGAATGTAGAAGAGGTTATTCTGTGAGTCTATTTAACGACTTCAACTGTTTGTTCAGAGAAGGATAAAGTTACTGTGGTGTTTGCCTCAGAACTTGCACTGTTGTTGGATCAGAAGAGAAAACAAGTTTGAGAACTGGCTGATGTGTCAGTTAAAGTAGGACATGCCCTGTGCCATGCAAGCTGACTGCTCTGAGAGAACCACAGGTAGCATTAGAGGCAGGTAAAGGCAGTCTTGGGCTTTCCCGTCAGACTAAGAGGACCTGAAACATTTCTTTATAGGTTACAAGCAGAGGCTTTATAGTTTTTGTAGTTTTGGGGTTTTTTGGCTATGCATCTAAATAGCTCTTCAAAGTTGCAATAAAAGCTAATTGTCTCAACAAATCTAAATACTTATTTGGTTTTTGGTTTTTTCTTTTCCAGGTTCTGTTGAAATAACGGAAGCAAATCTTGTAAGAGATGTTTTATATGTCTTCCAGGGAATAGATGGCAAAAACATCAAAATGTGCAATTCTGAAAATTGCTATAAAGTGGAGGGAAAGGTACTGTATGGTGACTTGTATTTCATATGTGAACAGAGAAGAATATGGGGGGGGAAATAGCCATGAGAAACATGTGAAAAAGTTAAAATGTTATTACAAGTCTATATTCCCTCTACCAGCTGTTTTGTTTTGTGCTGGTTTTGATTGTTTTGGTTTTGGGAGTTCTTTTGTTAATAGAGTAGTTTCAACAACAGTAGTTGAAAATTGGTTGGGTAGATTAGATGCCAGAAAGAAGATCTAGTGTTTCACAAGATGTGAATAGCCTCCCAACTTTTAATCCAGTAGAAGGACTCTTAATTTATGGCTTTGAAGACTTCCGTTGATATTTCTCCTTTTCAATGTATAAGAATTCATATAAAGCAGATGCAGGCATTTGACTGCATTATTATTGAATTAAATTTAACAGCTTGAGGATGAATGAATGGAATGGATGCCAAACACTTGATGTTAAAGGCCTGATTACAATTATAAGTGATCAGATGCAGATTACCTAGGAAAGAAAGGACTGGTGGTAGAATTGATGAAAGGCCTGATGTGAATTTGAATGAACACATCAAATGGGGGACAAAAGAACAGGAGAGATGCCTGAGAGACTTTGCTTTAAGGTGGTGAGATGTTAAGCCTGTATGCAATTCAAAAACCCCAAAAGTGTGGTTGGGTCAGCTGAGTAAAGAACAAAAAAATGGCACTAGTTGCTTTAGCATCTTCACATTCAGTATTTAGACAATACAGCTTCAGAGTTCAGTTTCTGCTAATTGGTTTTCAGATGGAAAGACAATGCTTTCCGTTTTTACTTATATTAAAAACTTTTTACTATGACAATATTACATAGTCCTTAAATGGTGGGGAAATGACTTCTGGGTCATTTCATATGCCAAGAGCATGGTAGACAGGTCTTAATGTTGACAGCTGAGCTAATTTCCTTTTTTTCTTCTTAATAGTAGCAAAAAATGAAATGTATAGTTGTTCACCATTACTTTACAATGACATTTATGGATGCTAAATGGAAGGATAAATGGAAAAACTTTAGTGTTGTTAAATAAGTTAAATCTTATTAACAGATTTTTAATAAACATCTACCTGTAGGTGATGCAAAGTTTGTAATTCTTCAGAACCTTCACTGAGTAAATTATATTGCATATATGAGTTTATATATGGCAAAAAGAAGGGTAGCATAATACAGTTTTCTAGAGGAATGTGAAGAAAAGTCAGTGATTACAAAATTGACAATGGGTTTCATTGGTTTTCTGCGTGGCTGTCATATCCAATAGGCTGGTTTGAGGTTAGAAGCTGTTTTACTTGGAACTTGTAATTCAGGGAGTTTAATTACTGACCACAAGCCAACTGAATAATCTTTGCCTGAGAACCTTGTCTTCAGGTTTTTTTGTGAAGTCAGTCATCTTCCATTCTTCCTTATTTGTACTTGGTCTGTACTACCAGACCCGGTGAAGATGAGATTATCTGACTCACCAGAGCTGCAGCTGGAACTTCTTGTGACAAACAAGGAGGGCCAAGATCATACCTCCTCTAGCTGCATTGACTGCACATTAGGCAAAATAGTAGTCAAAGCATGTAGTTCTCCCTCAGCTGACACTCATTGTACACAGTCTGGGTTGTTGGGGGTTTTTTCCCAGAAAGAAACACACTTTCTAAGGTGCTGTTCTTGCTGAAATGTTTCCTAATCGGAGCGTCAATATTAGATCTGGTGGTGACATTCAACACTGTATAAGATAGCAGCTTCTGATTTGATCTAAGACATACAAATGTGATAACACCAAGCCAATTTTGCTTGTTCCTCATTTAATTCCAGTGGATGTGTGTTATGCTCAAAGTTTGCCAAGTACTCTGTACTTGCAGAATTCTAAATAGTTCTTTTTCATCTCTTCTGTTTTAGCTGCAGGCAGGGTTTCTGTGTCCAGTTATGCTTGTTTGGGCTGGAATTTACCCTACAGAAGTTGTTCAAGAAGTTAAAGCTGTACTTCTGTGGGTAAACAAGAGAGCTAAGGGACTGAACTCTGGTCCTACAACCAAATGCTGCAGCCTGTTTCAAGCTCACACTGGTGTGGATAACACTCTCTGACACTAATTGTTATCTTGGAGAATGCCTGTACTGTTAACTGAAAGGTTTAATGAAGGAGATGGATTTCTAGTTCTTTGGCAGCTTAACTTCTTAGAACAATTCCTTGCTTTGGTTTCAACTGTTCCAGCTGGCTGTCAAAATCTTCTGTAGAGGTGGGATGGACCCAGCTGCTCTGGGCAAAAGTCAGTCTCTGCCTCATGGTCTGTGTTATCAGTCAGATTGTTTGGGTATTTTTATTCAATGAAATCTTGAATACTTGATGATAATGTTGTTGAGTAATATGGTGAAATGTGGAAGAAGAAAATCTCAAGTAGGAAGTGTCGTATCTGTTGGTAATTTAGAGGAAGAAATGTGCTGATTCAGATGAAAACTGTAATGGTAGCTAAATAGGGTGTTGAAACTAAGGCAGGCTTGCAAGGTGAGTGAGATACTAGAAGAAAACCAGAAACAGGCTAGAAGAGTTCAGGAGGACATATGATTAAATAACTTATAAAAGCTGGACTTAACCTTGGAAGTTGGGATCTGCAAGTTTGTGTTTCTAATGCCTAGTCAGGCATTGGGTCATTTATTTTCTATTAAAGGTTTCTTTCACATGCAGCTATAACTAATTATTTTGTCAAAGCTTTTTCATTAGTTTCAGTCGTTAACACCTCTGCTATAACTCTCATATGGTTGGTCTTGCTGATTGTCAGTATAAGGTAAAGTCTGATCTTACAACATGAAAATGCAGATTTCTGCCTTTCTTCTGAAGACCGTTTTGTTATTGCCATAATTGCCTTATGTAAAAGGAGCATATGAATACTGTTACATTAAGATTTCCAAAAGAGAAGGTCTCTTGCCAGTAGGTTGTTGCTGCTGCCTTTTTAAAGCATGTTTATATAAATGTAATGCTAATTACATCATTGTCTGGTTTTTTGCAGTATCTGTGCTGTAGAATGTAAAATGAATTGTTTCTCGAACTGTCATTTTTTATGAGAAAAAGGGATCTTTGTGAAGAAACCAGTATTGACATGGCAGATTTGACTTAATTGCAAACTCATTTCTGTTAACTTTATAGGTGAGCTTGTCCAAATCTCTCCGAGATACAACAAGTAGACTTGCAGAGTTGGGGTGGCTACATAACAAAATAAGAAAATATACAGACCAGAGGAGTTTGGATCGTGCATTTGGACTTGTGGGACAGGTGGGTCAGCTAGAAAAAATAGTCTAACTACAGTATTTGGTCTTGTTTGGCTAAGAAACTAGTGAGTAAATGCAGTGCTAGAATGATGCATGAACTTTGGAGCTTGAATAATTCATCATTTGATTTATTCCTTTTGTGGATGCTGCATTCGATATGGGTGATAGTCAGCAGGCAAGGAAAAGGCATTTGCTGTTGCTGATCTTAAGGATTTGTCCCTGTAATTTGCAGCTGGAAACGCTCATACATTTCTAAATCTCCCTTTTTCTTAATAAAACCCCAATATTTTAAAATAATTCATGCATGTTCATAAACAAAAACATTTCTTAAATGGGATGATGTCATCCCTGAGGTAATTAATCACCAATTCAGTTGTTAGTGACCTGTGCAGGAGACATTCTTGTCAGCTATTGTTGATGTTCATGTGTTAGTACTGCATTAGCGTACATAAAATGCAAGCAGTCCATTATCCTCTGCCCTTTCTTTTGAATACAGCATCAAAAGAATATTAATTTTTGTTTTTATAGGTTTCATCATCATGATTTCTAGTCTACAGTAACTTCACTGCTGCTGTAATACCCAAAACCACATTTACTGCTAAGACATTCCTGTTTCCTCTCACTTGCTCCCTCTGTAAAACTGGATATTATCCCTTCTGAGTCGACAGAAATGTTATCCTTGCCTCTAGCCATAACATCCTACCTAATCTGCCAAGAAATTGAAGTGCTTCTCCCTTCAATCTAATTTTTCTTAAGAGGTCAGTAGAGACACTGTAGTGCTTCCTACTTTTCTAATGTTTTATTCTGTTCCATTCTGTCTCTTACTCTAAGTAACCCTTCTAGTTACATATAAATAATTATTTTTCTACTGATCCAATGCTGATTTCCATGTTTTATATGGTAGTGCTACGATGTATGCTTTTTCTTTGAACTCTCACCCTTACAGCTGGGTGAAGTTTCGTTCTTTATCTAGAATTGTGCTTATTTTTACTGTCTTCAGCTTTAAATCTTCGAGTTTACAGAAAGGGGAGAACTTTAATTCTTCACTGATTTTAAATGTGCAGTATCTCAGATGCAGGTTTCACATCCTGTGCAGAAGGCTGTGCAGTTAAGTTACCTGAATCTGCATAGCTCTAATGCTGCTAATTTTGCTTGAGGCAAGCACTTATGTATATTTCTAGGACATAAGTGTACAAATAAAAATTTACATTCTACTCTTGCTGTCAATGTCTGGGCACAGAGTATGTCTTCATGCTCTTTGTAGCTTTTACAGCTGTGAATTTCAGATGTTGCACACTGTGCATGAAGGAATTTAGCACAACAGTGTATGTTGTTATAAAACATATTTTGCTTAATGTTCTGAAAGAGTGATTGTGTAAACCCCTGTTTAAACCAGGTGTAGAATAAGATGTCTGTCATCTCATTTATTATGATTCTGGTGACTTGTTTTACCACACAAAATGTCAGGTATTGACATTAGAAGTAGAGATATAACAATATATTACACTTCATGTTTTCCTACCTTTGCTGATTAATATCTAAGTTTTACTTTGTCCTCAGAAAATAAAAAGAATAATAGGCAGTTAACTATAATTTAGCTTGTATTTTGCCATTTTGCCCATTTAGATCCCGTTGAGCTAGTGGGCATTTTAATTTTTTTCACTTGAACAAGCATTCTCTTTCCTTCCTCAATTCTCTTTTGCAGCAGACCAAATCAGAATTCTAGGATAATGTCCAGTTTTTCTGTAACGGTTAGGGAAGCAAAAGTCTGTGGTTTGTGATGCAGGAATTGGTACTGGATGTAAATTTTAATTTTTAAAGCTTCTCTGAAAAATTGGTGACCAGTTGGATTCTAAATCCTTTTGGCTACTAAATCATTAAAGTCAGTGATCACCATTCTTCCTTTTTGAGCAGAACAGTGCCTTTGGTTGCTTTCTTGGAGGCTCGGCTCTGCCCTCTACCTTGGCAAGTACCACTTTGATAGATTCAAAAACTTACTGGAGAAGCAAGTGAGAAGAAATGAAAAGTGCAGTTACACATAAAGGGATTTCTTCTTGCCGTTCAGTATCCTCTGGAATAAAATGAATGTCAAATTTCTTTGCAATTTACAACGTGGAGTTGAAGAAAGGAACCTCCTTTCCTTAAAAAGGATACAATGGCAAGATTAATGACTTTTTTTTTTTCTAGGCTTCTTAGCTGCTTAGCAGGAAAGAAGATTTATTTTCTCCTTGTGCTTCTAGAAATTATGTCTGCCTTTTACATACTCTAGAGGATAAATACTTCAAGTTTCTTCAAGTTTCTTCTTCCTTCAATACTTCTTTCTATGAAGTTTTCCTTATTTTTTCCAAATTCTTTTGACTATAATTTTAAAAGGTCTTGAAGGGAAAAGTCTGGGAAATTTTCCCATTAAGAAAATCCATCAAAATACATATCAAATTCATTAGCTGAGAATTGCTTAGAAAGTTCTGAAGAATTTGTGTGTGTGCATGAGAACATTCTTCCAATAATCCAAATAAATAAATAACTTTGGACATTTTTGGGGGTTTTAAAGTCTTTTTCACTTAGTCCCAAATTAATGAGCTATATTTTTAGTTCTGTTTTGAAAAATGTGTTGCAGGCATTTTTTTTAGGCTCTGTGTTAGGTTAAGACTATTGCAAAAGTAAAGCAAGACCTCCCCCAAACCCTAAACTGTGGAAAACATTTATCACTAAACAAGTATTACTTCAGGAATTGTTTTTAAAAATTATCTTGATTTTTAAACAACCTAATGTAGCTTAAAATGGTTTTACATAGAGTTTTGGCTTTAATTCCAGCCTGAATTAATTTCTACACATTTTACAGATTTCTGAAGATATACTTTGTGTTATTCATTCCTTCCAGGTCAGGTGTGAATTGATAAAAGGTCAAAAATCTAGTGCACTTGATCTGGCAGCACTTACTGGGAGCATTATTTTGAGCATTGTGTTTTCTTGTTCATGTCATAGTCTGTACTGAAAATATGATAGTTGCCTAACTTCTGTGTTCTATTGTTAAAGGCCTTCCTGAAATTTAAACTCTGTTACTTCATTGCATACTGTACCTTACAAGTTATTTAAAAAAACCCCTTCACCTGGGTCATGGTATAATTTGATGAGATATATCCTCTCAGTAATAGCTAATTATTAATGCTATTACTGAGAGGATATATCTACTTGAAGAGTTACACTTGTCATAGTTTCATCTGTTGATAGAGTTAAGGTAGCAAAAAACAAGGTCACTTGATAATGTGTATGAATTCTTGGAAAAGGTGTATGGAGCTCTTAGGGAAGCACTTATACTTTGGCCATTTCTATCAGAATTGTCTTTTATGCTGAAACTTGTAGAAAGATTCCCCTTCAGGAAATTTCTGACAAGTTGGAAGTGTGGTGATAGAATTAAATGAGAAGAATTTCTCCTGATTACTTTTCCTTTTTTTATCTTTTTTTTTTTTTTTCTTCTCTTTCTCTTACAGAGTTTTTGTGCAGCCTTACATCAAGAACTTAAAGAATACTACCGACTTCTATCTGTTTTACATTCTCAGGTAAGTTAAGTGGTACATGTTCAACTTTACTATTTTGTTCTGTTATCTAAATATCTCCTAAAAAGGTAATAACTACCTATTCTGTTAGAATGTAAAGGATGTTCAGCAGATTCTGTTGACAGTGAACACAATTCTCTGTACATTTCTTACTTTTTAAATGTATGTGCCCTTGAATATTTTTCTCTTAAGAACTCAGTGGTCTGTGATGTGTTACATAAGCAGGGAATACAATGTGTATTTCTAAGTCTCTGTCCCTGTTGTGCATCCTTTTTGTCAGTTTCATCTTGCATAATATCTTTATCATTCAAATCCCAAACAATGTCACATGTCCTTGAGGGGAGAAAAAAAGCAGTCTGTGTTTCCAGCAGTGCATGATTCAGCAGCTAGTAATAAAAATTCCAAATCTTTTTTCTATGTGGGGCAGTTTGTACATTTTTCTTGTCCCTTTGTATTCTGACAGTGAAGACATCTGTTCTGCAGATGTTTCAGTGTTTTATTATTCTTCTGTAACATATAGACCAACTCAATGCTGATAATCTTGTAGTTTTTCCACAAATTTGTAGGCATGTGCATCTAGATGCTGTCTCTAAAATAAAAATAAACATTATTCTTCTGCTTGCATTTTTAAAGGGGTTTTCAAGGGGTTCATTACGTGTAATGGTGAAAAAGTTATTCTCAGAATTGAGCTAAAGATAAATTACACTGCCTTTTAAAATTCTATCTTCAGTAAAATCTTTATAGTTTGTCATAGGCTTTTGTTACTATTTTCAAAGCATCTGTTCCTTTTAACTCACTTACAGTTCTTGAACATTCTTGACTTTTGGAATGCCTGTCATATATACTTTTTGCTTGTTTTTCCTGGCTGTTACCCAGTTACTCACTTTATAATTTCTTCTTGCTCTCTCCAAAATGTGTTTTCTCTCTTGGTTTGCTGAAGCTTTGATTTATTCTCACTTCTAAAACTTCTTGACCATGAAAGTATTCATCTACATTGAAATGCAGTTCTGTCTACCTTTCTTGCTCCACCAAACCTTTCAAAAGAAAAGATGAGTAGGGTGGGAGGGGAAGCCTGCAAGGAGAAAACAAAAGTTCTGGGGTTACTTATTTTCAAACTGCATTTGCCTTTATGGTGGGTTGACCCTGGGCAGCAGCCAGGCACCCACCCAGCCTCTTGCTCCCCTGTCTCTTGAGGAGCCGGGAGAAAATAGAAGGAAGACAAAAAGACAAGTCAATCAAGTTAGTGGCAGTTTAGAAGGGAAAGCAAAAGCTGTGCGTGCAAGCAAAGCAAAGTAGGGAATTCATTCATTACTTTCCATCAGCATGCAGATGTCCAGCTGCTTCTGGCAAGCAGGGCCTCAGGACATTTAACACTTGCTTGGGAAGACATACTCCATCACCACAAATGTCCCTTATTTCCTTCTCCTTTCCTTGAGCTTTTTTTCTTGAGAAAGCTTTTTTTGTCCTCCATAAGCGTGGAAATGGTTTTCCAGGATTAGTTGCTATCCCAAGGAATAAAGTGAGTCTTACTGGTGTGTAGTTTTATGGCTTCATCTTGGAGAGAGGAGTAACATTTGCTTTCTCAGGGTTGTCAGAAACTTCCTCAAAATACTGTGTTGCAAAAAAGATGGAGAGTGGCGTGGCATTGCATTGACATTGGCCGCCTCCTTCCCTCAGTATTTGTTGATGCATCCCATCAGGTCCCATAGACTTAAGCATATCCCATTTGTTTGGTGTACCCTAACCTGATTCTTCTGAACTCAGTCTTACTCGTTCCAGACTTCTCTTGTTATCTCAACATCTGATATCCCCAGCAGCAAATCTTACCAAAATACCAAGGCAAAAAAGGTGTTAAGTACCTCAGCATTTTCCATTTTTCCTGTCACCCCTCACCTAGCATCATTCAGCAGTTGGACACATTTTTTCCCAGTCTTACTGCTGTTCTTATTGTTGCTCTTCACATTCCTTGCCAGATTCATCTTCAGTGTTGGAATTTGTGAGTGCATTGAGCATGCTGATTAAATGCCTTTTCATAAGGAACAGTCAGTACAGTGTCGGCAATGCTTTGCTGCAGCACCGTCTGGAGTTTTTGGGGAATCTAGGTCCCTCAGCTCCTGAATAGGTTGCCAGAGTCATGTTATGTTTGGATTTTCAGAATCTCCTATCAACATTTCTTCCCAAAGATATGAAAGAAGAGGAGATCCAGCAGTGGGGAGGAGATTCTCTTGTGACTTGAAAGGTGGAAGGGCTTGAAGGTCTCTTGCTGTCTTTCAGAATCTCTTCTCTCTTTTTTGCTCTTCCCTCTTTTCATGACTGTTACCTTGCTGTCTTCAACTGTCTTAGTCTTTGTGCTTTGTCTGCCTTATTGCACTTATGCTTGTCTCTGTTCTTTCACCTGTGCTCAAGTCTCTGTTTCCACTAAAAATTGACTCAGATTTTGGCCCAGTGATTTAGTGAGAGAACACATAACACTTAGTATTTCAAGTGTATTAATAAAAGTCTGGCTTCAGAATGAACTGTGAAACCTGAGTTCTGCTTCAGTTTTGTTCTTTGACATGTCTTTCTCTTTCTGACTTGATCAGTTACAACTGGAAGATGATCAGGGTGTGAATTTGGGACTTGAGAGCAGTTTAACACTTCGCCGTCTTCTAGTCTGGACATATGACCCCAAAATAAGGTTAAAGACCCTTGCAGCACTTGTTGATCACTGTCAAGGTGTGTTTAACATTAATTTAATATTTCTGTGAATGTTATGTAACTTTGAGTAGTTGTGCATGCTGGAGATGGGTATCAATAATACTAGTGCTTGTTTGGACTTTTTCTTTTTAGAAAATTTTATTTAGGTAGTTCAGATTCTCCCTCTTTTAGTTTAAAGAAAGCATGACAAATTATAGTGCTATGTTGATACATTGAGACTTCTTACTTTTAAAAAACTAGAATGTGCTCAAAAAATCCAATTTTAAGCATGCACTTTTCATGCTATTTTCAGTTACACAATCATCTTTCAGAGAATGGTACACTGAAAAAGCCTTACTAATATGTTATGAAATTGTTGTCTTAGTTTCTTCACTATGTATGAGTATTATGTAATTTCTCTGTATATGATAGTGATGATGATATGAGAGGTGTCATTAGCAACTTGTCTTCAGATTCATGTGAAACAACAAAGCTTTGCAAATTTGCAAATACCATGATTTTGTTGGCAATCCACAAGAAGATGCTGGGGAGAGCTGTATTGGAGTTTAGCAGAACTTTGGCCAGTAGCTGACTAAGCTGACCAGTAACTGATGCTTCTCCCTGATGGTACTTCAGATTTATTTGTTTGTAACCATTTAGAAAGAGCATCTTAGCCAAAAAAAAAAAAAAAGCCTACAATACTTGTTTTTCTTTGATTATTGGAATTGGTAGCAATTTTTTTAAAAAATGTTCTTTTTAAAACATTCATGAAAATTTTTAGTTCCATGGCCTCTGTCACAAGGAAGCAGTAAGCTGTGGAGCATGGTAGCAAAATCAAATATTCAATCTATTTTTTAACAGGGTTTTTTTGACAGCCTCTTACTTTTCAATGGCAAGAAGACAGGAGATATTACCTAATGAAACTATGGGGGCAACTATAACCAAGAAACAGGAAAGCTTTGTTTGTGTGCATGTATGCACACAGAATATCTGAGAGTGCCAAATACAGGAGAGAAGGAAAACATTCTAAGGCTCCTTTAATGCTTCTCTGGAAGCATAACATCAACCTCTGTGTGTGATCTGATGCCTTGAATGTTGCATTTCTCTAAGCTACCATAAAGTAGACAGAGAACTCTGCTTAATGCTTTAGTGAGATTAATAATTCATGTCTTAAAACCTAGGAATTCTCTGTTAGCAATAAAAAAGTCTACTTTTGCTACACTTCCAAATTGCTGTTTAGCAAGCTCAGTGTGACACACGGGTGGTTAAAATCAATGGCTGCTAAATTTAAATGGGGTGCATATGTTTTTCCTTCAAATGTTTCTATTCCTCTCTCTTTCTTCTTACAGGGAGAAAAGGTGGTGAACTAGCCTCAGCAGTTCATGCCTATACTAAAACAGGAGATCCCTACATGCGATCTCTGGTTCAGCACATTCTTGGCCTAGTATCCCATCCTGTACTGAACTTCCTTTATCGCTGGATTTATGATGGAGAGCTGGAGGACACATACCATGAGGTAATGTATGTGCTACAGTAAATACTTCATCTCTTTGCTTTGTGGTGTGATAATCTGTGGGAAGCTTAGAGGAGAATTTGACAAGTAGAGTGTGATGGAAATGTATAACATGAGTAAGCAATACATACAACAACAACCTGAAATATCACTCTCTTCATGAATTCTTCATGAATTTGACATCTGCAGGTTGCAGTGTGTTGTCTTCAACAAATCTGTGTGCTGGGTCTGGTTAGTAGAGTCAGAATGGTGTACTGATGGTAGGTCCTTGTTTCTGAAGACAAAACAATTCCTCTATATGTTTTTTTGCTTACTGTAACATCAGTAATGTATGCAGACTTCTTTGTAACTGTTCAGAATGTGAGCTTTGTATTTGGAATGAAGCTCAGAATATTTTTCTCTGACTGCTTACTGTTATCCTTGATAAGTAAGTTCAGTCTGTCAAATGGGGTAGAAGAAGTTTATGGTTCCAGAACAGAAACTCTGCAAAGTTATTTGTTGTGACTTCTGTAACATCAAGTTCAAGTAATTGTCCTTTTTTGTCTTGGAAATGTTTTTCATGCTTTTCTAAATTCTCTCAACACTTTCCTGTCTCTGATCAGTACAGTCTTCTTAAAGTGATTGGATTTTTAATTTTTTTTTGTTCCAATAAGCCAAAGAATAATTTTTTAAATTTAATTGAGTGCTTCTGAGAAAAATCTTGAGTAATTTTACTTGAGAGTCAAATACGCTGTGTGTTTTCTTGGAATGTCCATATTTTGGTCAAAATTTAAGTGAGTGACAGTGACAGCTGATCTTTAAGGTCAGAATTCTGTAAAATGTCTATGAATCTTTTTGTAGAAGTGTAAAATAGACTCTTTTTTTCCCCAGATATGAGATCTTAGGATTTTTTTGTAGTTTTTTAGCTCTACCCTCTGCATGTGCTCTGGAGGAGTGTTCTTAATACTGAAAATCAGTGTTGGATGTTGTATTGGAAGCTGTAATTTTAATATGATAGACAGTTTTGAACAAAGACAATTAGTCGTTCTTGGGGAAAGTGGTATTTGGAGGCAGTGAAAAAGAAAATGGGTTTATTGTTTGACAGGATGAGGATATAATCCATCCAAACTTCACTTCAACAAAACTAATAAAGTAGTTCTAATTTTTTACAAATGAGGGGATTCTCTTGTGTGGAGTTGAGAGACTGTATTTGATCACCTTATCAATTGCAAAAATTCAGGGGGGGCTTTGGTTTTCTTGACTTTTTTTGGTGTGGGTGATTTTTCCTCTGCATCTGTTAAAATAGGAGGGAATAATAGGTGAAACTAGAAGTTAGAGTTTACATTAATCTTTTGCTTTTAATTTAAATCTTCAGTTTTTTGTAGCTTCAGATCCTACAGTTAAAACTGATCGCTTGTGGCATGACAAATACACTTTGAGGAAATCAATGATCCCATCTTTTATTACAATGGAGCAATCAAAAAAGGTATTAATCTAAAAGTTAATCTTCTGATGATTTTTTTGCCCTGTGCTGCTGCTTAGTTTTCTTTTGAGAAAATAGAAGCCAAATTTAATGAAAAATAATCATCTCAGAAATTTTAAAATTGTTTGCTGAGGAAGGTTATAAGACTTTCTCCTTTCCTTTCTCTAACTGTTAAATTTTGATGAGATCTCAAGCAGGGGGAAAAGAAGTTTTTGTTTAAAACCTTTTCATATTAGCATTGCTATTCTGGATTGCTGTGGTTGGGATTGTGAAACTAAGAGCACAGAAACATGGCAAAGTATCTTCTTGTCCTGGTGGCTGTGGATGGCTTCTTTGTTTGGTATTTTATTACATTTTCTTACAAGCAAATAACTTTTTAAAAAATCGTTTTTTGTTCAGGTCCTTTTAATAGGAAAATCCATAAACTTCTTGCATCAAGTTTGTCATGATCAGACTCCATCCACAAAGATGATTGCTGTTGCAAAATCTGCAGAATCTTCAAAAGATGGTATAGTATTAGTATTATTCAGTATCTCCCCTTTGAGCTGACCTCCTGTACTATAGACTGATTTAGAATGTAAACTGACTTTGTGGATGGTGGGGTGGAAAGGAGTAAGAAAATCCCATCTGCCCTAAAATATAGATAATTCAATGGATACTTTTTTCTTACAAAAAATGTATGTTGATGCATGAGTATAATTTTCTTAATTTGATAGGTTTGCTGGATGATTGTTAATGTATTGAGTTTGTGAATGAAACCATTCAAAAAATAGTCTGCCTTCAACTGCTTCAGCTGGGGTGGGAGCAGGCATATTCTTGAGTGCTGCAATAAGAATTTATTATGTTTGACTTCTCATCAAGTATACTCCATCATACAATTCCATAATACTGAGTTAATTTTGTGGTTAAAAAGTAAAAATAGTTCATTGTAAATAAGAGAATAAGCAATAAAAACAGAACAGAAGCCTTTCTAGCCTTTCTGTAAATGTGCTGTACCAATATGTCAAAAATAAGTATGTGTAAGGTTAGTAAAATTATTTTTGAAGATTATTTAAAATTGGGATTGCCAGCTGGTAAGCATCAAACCAAAACTGAACCATTAGAATTCCTTCAGATTATTTTGTTTCATTTAGAATAGATCTCAATTTTAGTGAATGAGAACTTATATACTATTTGTGGTTATTTTTTGGTGGCATATTTGTTGCAATGAAACCAACATTGTTATGATGAGAGATAGCAAATAGTGAACATCTAAACCAAGGAGACTTCATGTCTAAATACTAAGCAAAGAATGTGTAGGATGCTGCTGCATCTCAGAAAAAGGACAGATTGCTGCCTTCTGGTGGAAGTGGTTTTTGCTACTGTAACTTCTTTTGATAACTTGTTTAATATATCAAAGATAGTCAGCTGTTGAGGTGTAGCTCGCTGGATAAGTTTTCTGATGCTAGTCATCTAAATATTTTTCTGTCAAATTCTTGTTCTGGAAGAACATACTTCTGAACACTATATAACATAATATTGCTTATATATAACTTTAAAGCTTGTATATGTGGGGTTGTTGGGGTTGGATTTGTTGGGGGAGTTTTTTGCCTCCAGATAACCTTGGATTGGTTTTAATATTAACTCTTCAGTGTAGATTTTGGCATGAGTACCTTTGTAAAAATGTTCTAGTAATAAAAGCCCACTCAGATCTGGAAGAATATGTCTCCTAATAATGTGGGTTTTGTACCATGTTCAGTGCTTGCTTAGTCAAAGATGAGCCTAAAGTGCAGAAAGGGGTCAGGGTTAAGTGAGTAAGGGCTGTATTTGAGCAATCATCTTGCTAGCTACTCCTGGAAAAAAAGGAAAAAAACATCTTTGGCTGCACTGCTTTCATCACTTTATTCAGCATTTATGGCCATGCTTTTCCATAATTTTTTTAAATTTGCACTTGTTTCTCTCTCTCTCTCCTTGACTGAATGGAAGTTCTGCACAAATACCAGTTTCCTATTACGTAGGGGATGAGAGCATCCAAGCACCTACATTATCTTAAGTGCTGAGAATAACTGTTTGAGACAAAAGCCTAGTTTTAGAAACAAGTTACTCTATCTGCAGTGTGCTGAAGGTGTGCTAAGCTTACGGGTGGCAGCCTAAATACCTCATGGCATTGCATTGCTTTAATTCTGCATGAAACTGCATTTGTGTTTAGGGCATTTTACCCATTTAAACCTGAAAGAACATTCTATGTCAGGGATGTTGGAAATGCTTCCTTTTGTGCTTGTTTGTGCCATCTGACAATATCCTGAAAGTCTCTTTACATAATTACTTACTATTAAGATCATGGAAAGCTAAGATGCCAGCCTGAGTTCTGGATGCTTTTTCTCATTTAAAATCTAAACATTTCATGGGTTTGGCTGTATTGTTTATTTCTTTCATTTGCTTTGGAACCTTAACTATCATTTTTCCCCAGTTTCCTTTTGATGCTTAAGTAATGATAGTGTGGAAAACTATCTACACATGTATTAAAACAAGAAGTCTGACATAACTGTGTAGAAGTTGGTCATCTTGCCTGGCAGGGAATTGTAGCATTTAGGAGAGAGGAACAGTAAAAATGGCCAATAAAGTGACCTCAGCTCCAACATATAGCTGTCTCCAACATGTAGCTGTCTGTAGTTTGGGGACTTCTGGACCAGCAATGACACTATATTCAGTAGCAGCTCATGGACCTGCCTGTCAGTGCTTTTAGTCTGACCCTTTCTTTATCCATTTCTGGCTTTTCAGTGTTCTGAGATAATTTTGCAGTTTTCAAAACTTGTGCCTAGGCCTTGTGTTTGTTGATGTAAAAAACCTTTTTAGCAGTTTTGCGTGTCAGACAGGAATGCTGCGTTTTGCCTGTGCTGGGGCTGTGTGTGTATGCAGGGGTAGTGCATTACAGCTACATATGTAAAATTCACTTTCTAGTCTGGGGTGAAGGGCTGTGGCCAGGTTACTTCCTTCAAGGCAAGAAGAGCAGTACTAAGGAGAGAGGAAAGGCTGCCTTTTCTGCTTGAGATAGTAAGAAGTTGAGACTGGTCTGTTTGTCTCAGAGCTACTGCTTAGACACACTCACCCCTGTGTGAGTGGAGACAGGACCAGCATGCCTGAAATGATGGGCTGGCCATAGGCAAGCCAGCGAGTTGCCTGCTGCCTGCTGGCTTTGCTTGTGCCTTGAGCCAGTGCTAGGCCCAGACTCTGTGTCCTGGGGCTGGAGAGATTAGCTAGTAACTCTTTCTGGATTGGCTTGTTCTCTCTCTTGTTTTGCCTGTAAGGCTCGCAGCACTATGAGGAGAGACACTTGCACTAGCTGTAGGGTGTATTAATTCTCACATTATTAAGGTTGATGTTTGTTACTTGACTAAGTAGTATTTCTCTAGTCTAGGGACTTTAAACACTGCAATGTATTATAAAAGTGTCATCTCTTTGACTTCTCTTAAACTTTTTGTGACAAAGGAGAGTTTCACTGCTTACTGAATGATAGTTTGGAAACCTCCAGGAATGTCAGTGGACCAGACATTTAGACTTCGGTTCTTAAAGAGTGACTTCTTTATTAGAGCCACTGCTTTTTTATTCAATTCATAAGCATTTTATTAGTTGACTAGTTAAGGTGGGAGTATATCCTTTAATGCTGAAGAAAGCCTGAATTTATGACAGTTGTCAATCCAGTATTTGGAGTATTACTCCATGTTGCCTGAAGAGGAGGCCACAATTCTTGCTGTCTCATAACAGTTTTACTGGAATCCCTTTCTCTGTGAGCTTGTAGTTGTAGAAAACTGTGAATTAAGCTTCTACTTTTTTCTGCTGCTTCCTGCTTTCTGTCCCCAAATTGCCATGCATGAAAGATGGAGAGAAAATATCAGGTTGCTGGCTGTCCTCTGGGTAACTCAAGCATATTCCCTCTTCTCTCATTCTCTTATCCATGGAAACTCTCTTCTGTCAAGTGTTTTAACATTCTGATTCTTTGATTTATTTTTCCCTGCACCCTTAGAAGTGCCTTCTGATTTAGATTCCACCCAACAAAAGTTTTTCCTAATTCTGCATTTTTAGATCTCCATAAATTACTTGATTTGTAAACGGCAGTATTTCAGCAAGCTTAAAAATCCCTAACTTTTTATGTGAAAGTGACATAACATGAGCTTCTACTGGAAAGTACAATCTGGGCACAGATTAAAAGTACTATTGTAGAAGTGAAGGCTGCTTTAGACTTGCTTTCGCTTTGGCTATGGCAAATGTATAACACAGTGGATCGGAAGAAATGGCAGTTTTTCTGTTTGTGTGTTTCAACTCCAAAGCTTGTTTGCCTCAGTTTTTGAAAACTACTAATTTAATTTTATTTTTATTTTCTTTTAGCTGCTGATTTGTTCACAGATCTGGAAAACGCATTTCAAGAGAAAATTGATGCAGCTTATTTTGAAACCAGCAAATACCTGCTGGATGTTCTCAATAAGAAGTACAATTTGCTGGAACATATGCAGGCCATGAGGCGCTACTTGTTACTTGGTCAAGGAGACTTTATTAGGCATTTAATGGACTTGCTCAAGTAAGACAATAGGAAGGGTAATTATGTTGAATTTCTGATGATTCTGTGCGTGATCAGCACAGAAACTGTTTTGCTTTTTGAAGAGGACTCTCTAAGTACCTTGTTCAATTAAATCTTAGAGTAGTAACTTTTAAATTGTTTGGTGTTTAGTTTCTTTGAACGTGAGGCTTAAAATTTGTTCTTTTGTTTTGATAAGAAGTACATACAGTACCATTTGACAAAGTCTTGAAAAGTAATACTAATACAGATATTTGGCTGTGACAGCCTCAAGGATGTTGGCACTTCTCTTGGTCCTGTCAGCAAAATGTTAAGCAGAATCGTTCTGCTCTTGATGTCACTGATTAGCTCGGCTCTAATTATTAGGTCTCTATGTTTTGGAGGTATTTGGTCCAAAACATTGTGTCAAAACCCTTCAACGCAGTTTTAAAAATCTAATTGATTCCTCACCGACTTCTGTTTCAAGCACTCAGGTGCACCCACAACTACTGATTCCAGTTCTTAAAGAGTATTTGCAAGCTCACTTTCACATGCTAATGCTACTGATGAAACTTCTTCAATCAGAAGGATTGGCTTGCAAAGCTTTTCTTTAGTCTAGAAGGCAGGCTTTGTAATATATCTTTCATTAACTTGTTTGTAAATCAAAATCAACAGTACATGGCCATGCTTTTTAATGTGAAACAGAATGAGGTTGGTTTGTGGAGTCAGTATTACATTTGAGGCAGAAGGAATGAGAGGCTTTCCGTATTCTAAGGGAGAGAGGTAGTACAAGAGTTGCATGTTGCAACTCTTTGGAAAGTTGAAGTTGCATAGAGGTAGATTTCTGTATTCCTGCCAGCACTTCTGAGCCTATGCGTGAGCACTTCTGGCTATTAGTAAGTTTCTCAAAACTGAAGTGAAATTTTTGGTTTGATGTGCTAATGATGTCATCTGCCTCATTTAAGATATGAATGCAACTCAAATTACAGGCTAACTAAACTAGCAATCCTGGTAACTTCAAATTACTGGCATTAAATGAGGGTTAAGTTACTCCTCATACTAATATTCAGGAGTGTAGCTGCACATGAATAGACATATTCTTCTCATACTCTGTGCAAATATTTTGCTCACTGATTTTCTTCATGATGAAGTCTGAAAGAGTAATATGAGAAGTTTTGAATGTCGGTTAGAAAAGGGTTGTGCTGTGTGCTGCAGTTACTACTGAATTGCTGCTGCAGAGTATTTCAGTAATATGCCATGACTGTTTCATAACCACCAGGCCAGAGCTTGCACGACCAGCAACGACCTTATATCAGCATAATCTAACCGGAATCCTGGAAACAGCGGTGAGGGCCACCAACGCCCAGTTTGATAATCCTGAGATTCTCAAGCGATTGGATGTTCGACTTCTGGAGGTCTGTTGCAACATGGTGACTCTGACCTGAAACATACCTTTGTTTGTGTGTATACATGCAGACATCATGAAACAACATTTTCCTATGTGAATACATTTCCCCCGTTCCTTTCCACTGAAGTTTACTTTGAGTAATATAAAGATCATTTAATAAGTAGTCTTTTTGCTTTCCCTGCCTGTTGTCTATTTGTATTTCAAGATATGGGTTTACAGCCATTGACAATACAAGGCTGAGTATTTGGGGCCTAACAAAAATTGATGCTAGTGGCCCTGATCTGAGGTTCTCCTCAGCTAACAGCTCTTAATGCTGTTGCTCTTACAGGAATTGGGGCAGGAAGGGGCAGGTAGGGGTGTGTGCCTCCTTCTTGCCTCTAGTTAAAAAAAGAGAAGCAATGAAAGCACATTTCATGGAAGAGACCTGTGGTAAAAAAACTTGAGTTAATTTGAAAGCTTCAGTCCCTGAGGTGAGACTTCAGTGATGAGCTATAGCATCTGAAATAAGTCTATTTCAGATGCCAAAGAAATTTTTCTTTACCTTTATTTTCCTTTACTAGGTACAATGGAGAAACACTGACGTTGCAAATATTAGTATTTGTGTGAGATCATTTTAACCCTTGTATTCAAGGGGTTTGATCAACTTCTGCCTAATCTGCTACTTTCAACAAGAAACTCCTGTATCGCTTGTTGAAATGGATGCTTGTTTGCTCATAGGCCCTTCAGAATTAAAGAGTAAGCAAGTAATGCTCATCTTCAGCTTGAGTATGCTCTGATTATATACTGATAGTAGCATATCTTTTTAATACAGGTATCTCCTGGGGACACTGGATGGGATGTCTTCAGCTTGGACTATCATGTTGATGGGCCAATAGCAACGGTAATGTCATACACTGCTGGCTCTGAATGTATTTTGGGTGCTGAATAAAGTTGCTAAGTGTTTTTTTACAGAAGTAACCTTTTTTTTGTTCCAAAGTGTGAAATCAGATTTTTTTGCATCTAGGATGTACCCCCTGTATCAACAGTTAAGCAAAAAAATCTCAGTTCTTAGCACTTAACTGTGAGTGTTGAAAAGCTACATGTCTAAAACAATCATTACTGAAAATCAGTCATGCATTTGTTCCAGCAGAGTTTTTAGCAAGTACTTAATAAGTTGAGTGCTCCTATTCTTTGGTAATTACTAGTCTGTAGATACTAATTTGGGAAAATTTGCAAGGAACTGAAGAATGTTTTTGTGGAGAACTTCCTTGTGCTGTCTAAATGACATTTGATAGGTAGTTGCACTGTTTATCAGAATGTATTTAGCCTCTGTAAAGAACTTGCAAAGAACTTCCTTTTTAAGCAGGACAAACTGAGTCTGACCAGCAAAAGGAATTTTCATATTCAGCTGTAAAAGAGGCTTAGGCTTTATGTTCACCCCTTCTTACACTTCCAGCAGTGCCCTCTGCTTGAATGCTAGGTTACTGTTCAGCCCTCAAGAGAGGATCTTTCCAAAAGCTCTGGGATTTCCAGGAAACGGTTTTGGGGGTTTTTTTACAATATTTACCAATAAACTGCATGGATCATGTAAGATGGACTGTGAAGAGGTCCTTGGTACTTCAGAACATATGGTATGTGTATTAATTTGTACTGATACTTTTTGTTTTGTAGGTGTTTACACGTGAGTGCATGAGCCACTATCTAAGAGTATTCAATTTCCTTTGGAGAGCAAAGAGAATGGAGTATATTCTTACTGATATATGGAAAGGGCACATGTGCAATGCAAAGCTTCTGAAAAGTATGCCAGGTGAGAGGTGTCTACATGGATAACATGCTTGTAAAATGGATATAAATGACTGCATCTTATTTTAAACTGTGTGTTAAATGGGAACAAAGTGTCTGACAAATGATGTTCAGGTTAATTTTGTATTTTGGTGCTCCTCTTGACTGGCTGTTCAGTGGTAGGTGACGGTGATGATGATGAAGGTAAAATAACATAATTGTAAATGGAAGTTTCTTATCTGTTTAACTTAATCCTTGGTCCCTGTCTTGAAAAGTTGCACTAACATAAGTATCTTTATGCTGGCCAAGTTGTGATACTGTAGCTCTTCCACCCCTTTGTATTCATCTTCCTTAATGTCTTCTTATTTGTACCCTATGTCTCCCACTTTCTTATGCTGTCTGTTAACTACTAAGCCTCATAGATGCACAGTTCTGAATTTACTAGTTTTACCTTCACTTATTCCCTCTGCTTTTGTTTAGCTAAGAACAGAAGAGGCTAAGAAGAGAAAGATGTTTGAGAAGAAATAAGAAAGCTCTGAAATGTAGTGGCTCTGGTGTATGTTTCATGGACTGGGACTTTTTGATCCTATTTCTCAGCTAGAGGATATAGCCATGTTTGTGAGCATCTGTACTGGCTCACTCTTGAAATTTTTTTAATCTATCTACATTTCTTTCAGTAAAAAGTAACTATTGAGAGTTATGCTTCTTTATAGCACAGTAATACTTAGAAATTTCTTGTTTTATAATTAAGAATTTTTGGTGAGTGGGAGAGGACACCTGGCCTCAGAAGGTCACTGCTGCTACCATCTAAGATTAGTGGCTGTGTTACGAAGTATTCAATTTGGTGAAAAAAATTGTACCAAGCTGATTTGTTGACTGTGCTTGTCCTTGCAGTCTTTAACATGCCATCTCTTTGGATTTTTTACAGAGCTTTCTGGAGTGCTGCATCAGTGTCATGTTCTGGCATCAGAAATGGTCCATTTCATTCATCAAATGCAGTATTACATTACATTTGAGGTATACTCTACCTATGCAATTAGTTACTTACAAAATGAAGCACTTGTAATATTCTGTATGTGTTGTGTGTCTTAAATTTCAAAGAGCTTCTCATTTAGCAAATCAAAACAGCCCAGTCCTGTATCATTGCTCCAGGTGCTTGAATGTTCATGGGATGAACTCTGGAACAAGGTCCAACAAGCACAGGACTTGGATCACATCATTGCAGCTCATGAAGTTTTTCTGGACACAATCATAGCTCGATGCTTGCTGGATAGTGATTCCAGGGTAAGTCTTCTCCTTTGCATGACATTGGAACTTTATGATCTTGGCATATATGTCAGGAACAACCTTCTTTAACATTGTAGGAGCAAAAGAAAAAGTTATTTTTATTCCTCTGATATAAGATTTTATAATAATAGATTCTGTACCTACTGCCCAGACATATTGACACATGTTGAATAAAACTTGGTGTAGTGCAGATCACAGATAAGAAGCTGAATATGGAACAGCTGACTTAGGGCTTTGCAGAACAGTCTTTTGAGCTGTGTAAAAAAGATTTTTTTCTTTGCTTTTGCTTTTTTCTTTGCTTATTTTCTGGAGAAGGGTGGTAACTTAAAACTCTTGTGCGGTACAGCTGTTGAATTGTTTTGTTGCATGTCTCACAGGTACTTCTCAACCAGCTTCGAGCAGTTTTTGACCAGATCATTGAGCTCCAGAATGCCCAAGATGCAATGTACAGGGCTGCTCTGGAGGAGCTGCAGCTGAGGTTGCAGTTTGAAGAGAGGAAGAAACAGCGTGAGCTTGAGGTACAATATTTCTGGAATGTAAAAAATTAATTGAGGCTTTTGCTATATGGAGGATTTTAGAGACCACGTAGACATACAGTAAAAATGAAAAACGTAGTCGGAACAGATGTAAAAGTCATCAGCAGTTGCTAGTGACTTCAAGCAAAACTGCTGAGTAGTGTTTTTGATTTCTATCTTGCCCAAAATCTGAGTTGATTTATCTAGTGGACTTTGGAGGATGAGAAAAATGCCATAGCTCCATGTCTGCCTCACTGCTGTGAGAATGACATGCAGTGTTGGCGTGACACTTGCCTTGCTAATAAACCTCATTTCTTTTATGTGCTGTACAATCACCAAAGGGGGTCTGATAGTTTCCATACTGGAGGCTCTGTGTTTGTCTTTTGATGGCAGTGGTTGGTTTTTATAAAGCTGATGTAGCTGGGCGGAAGGTGTCCCAGTTAGCAACTTCAATCATGTGATGCTTCACCTCTTGTTTGGTACCTATGTAGGGCAAGTGGGGTGTAACTGCATCAGAAGAGGAAGAAGAGAACAAGAGGATGAAAGAATTTCAAGACTCAATACCTAAAATGTGCTCACAGCTGCGAATACTCACTCACTTTTACCAGGTGCCTCTTAAATTATATTTTTCTAAAACATGCTGAGCTTTGTGTAGAAATGAATTTCAAATATTGAGAAGGTGTAACTTCTGTATTCATGTGTGTGCAGTTGGAGCTAGGTCTTTGTTTTTTCCTTCTCTCCTTAAAAGCCTGTGTTCACTGTTCCTTAGTTAATGAAAGGTTTTGTGATCATCTATGCCTGTTTTCCAGGTTTATGCACCACTTGATACTCCTGTGCAAAACACACCAGGGATGTTTTCTTAGCTGTCTCTTGGGTTTTTCTTGCCCCTTCAGGGAATCGTCCAGCAGTTCTTGGTCCTGCTGACAACCAGCTCTGACGAGAGCCTTCGGTTCCTGAGCTTTCGGCTGGACTTCAACGAGCACTACAAGGCCAGGGAGCCGCGGCTGCGCGTGTCGCTGGGCACGCGGGGCAGACGGAGCTCCCACATGTGACACGGCTGCTGAGGGGACACCTCGGCACTCCCCGAGTGCGACCTCCGGCTGGACATGGCCATCGGGGACATCATGCAGCCAGACTGTCATTGGTGTCTCCATTGCTGCAGGCAACATGTTCTCCATCAGTGATTGTGTGACACTGGATAACAGAAAGCAAAAAAAGCAGGGTTTTTTACACTGATGTTTCTAGAATTACCAGACTGTGTGGGCTGATTGAACCTCATCCAATCAACTTGTTAAAGTCATCCTTTTAAACAAGCACCAATTTTATTTGAAGCTTTCCAAGCTTTTTCCACTGTAACTTGGGTCTGTGTCAAACAAATCACATGTTCTTTTGTTTATAGAAAGCACCATTTCCTTTTTTAAAAAGAAAATAAGAAGGTTATTTTTTCTATATGTACTTGTTCTATTTGAAGAGAGCTTTTGTTAAAGCCAACAGATCAGGACCCAGACCTATTGTCCTTGTTAAGAAGCTATACAGCATTTCATTATGCTGATTTTCAGTGTTGTGATGTGTTTGATTGTGTGAGAAACTTTGTATTGGGAGACATAAAGTTATATTTAATTTTTTTGTTGTTTTCAAAGTTACAAACCTGGAATAAAAATTCAGTGGGGAAATTCTATGGTTACTGTACAGGAACAAACTATAAAAGCAGAGTCAGGAGTGTATCTGTTGCACATAAGATCTAAAAATGAGGTTAAAGCCTCAGTACTGAAGGAAAGTGTTGGTTAAGCTTGAATACTTAAATGTTTAAAATCAAATGTGTAGAAACAAACTGACTTGGCTAATGTTGACTTCATTCTCTTCTCCTATTTTTTTCATTGTAAATATTTATATATTGCTGTCCAGATGTTGGGGAGAGGGGGATTCTTCTTTTGCAAAGTTGTCATTATATCAGGTCATTTATTATGTTCCACAAGTGCGAGCTTAGAAAAATAAAAACACAATTATCTTTCACACAAGTGTTGTTGCTTTTTACAATTGAAAGTTTATCATTTTTTCACAGGTTAAGAAAGGAGAATCTTCCAGTTAGAAGCATACTGATTTATGTAACTCTTCCCATTGAAGGATTTTGGCACTAGTCTCACCTGCACTGAGAGTTGTGTGCAGTTCATTAATTAACAATTATCCTCAGATCAGCCAGTTCTGTGGCCTTTTTTGTTGTAAAGTCTGGAAGAACAGCAAAGATTAATTGATTTAATTAATTGATTAGTTGATTTAGTTGAATTAGTTTGATTAATTGATTAATTAATTGTGTTTTGACCAAGACTTAGAAAAAAAATTAGCTGGACAAGCACTCTTTCAGCAGTTGGTTGAGAAATGTGTTGCATGATCACATCACTAGACAAGTCAGAGGCCACACAGGCAGCACCAATGTTGGAGCTAGAGCATAAACTCCAGAGGAAAGTTAAATTCTCTTTGTTCCTAAAATGAATCCAGCAGTACCCAGGAGACTCACAGTAGTGGCCAGCTGGGAATTACCATTTTGAGGTGATTCTACAGCAACCTGTTCTGGGAAAAGTCTTCACTGCTGCCAGGCTGAGGGGACCATTGGGGACCTGCTATTGTCACCATGCTTCTTTGTGGGTGGACACCAGTCTCTTATCCTCTAAACTGGCAGCTGGTATGTTTATTTCAACTTACACGGGTTTTCTTGTGACAACCTCGCCTTTGTCAACAATTCCTAACAAGTGGGATAGAAATGATCTTACATTTCATCTGTGCCCAAAGACCAGTATTGAATTCTACATAAATGCATATAGTGACAGGCTCCTGATGCTATGACTGCACAAGTGGCTTTCCTTGTAGTGAGTGGCAGCAGCACCATTAAGGTACATTTCTGAGGAGAAACATGAGAGATTTTCACCTCTTTTGTTTTTCAACGCTGAAGTTATATACTGCAGTCAATGTTCAAGAATAATCCTTAGCAACACGTTTACTATACAAGGATGTTTTGTTTGTTTGTTTTTTTAATGCATACTTCTGACTGGAAATTTCAGTGGTTTTTTCTTAGAGTTACAGTATCTGAAAATACAAATACAGCTGTGGATCTATGCCTCCAGCCATGTTTCCAGCTCCTTGCTCTGTCCTATCCCAGGGCCATTGCTAATTGAGCCTGCAGGCTCAGCTCCTTCCTTTTCAGGGGTGTCAAAGCCCAAAGAAATTTTGGAGAAGCTGCAGTAAAAGTCAAAATGCAGAAACCAAGAACAAAACTATCATCCAGCTTAGGGTGTTACACAGTATGCAACACTCTTCTGAGTGAAGGGCAATCCATGTGATGCTACCAATATAAATGCTTTAAAAGGAAAAGAACTGGAAAATATCTTTTAAACTACAAGAGATATTATTCTGGTAACTGAAGGGAAGTAATATCTTAACCAATATGAACTCTGAAGAAGAAAAAGTTTAAGAACAACCCCTGAAAGTTTTATCTCCCTCTCTAAATTCTAACTGCTTGAATGCACGAGGATACTGTATGATGCAGTTTAGTATTTTAGAAGCATCCACTAGGACATGAAGAAGCTCATGATATAATGTATTTTCCAGTGAATTAGTTGTAAGCTCAGGGTAGGAGATCAAGGATGAAATATAATCATAATCCAATTTTATTTAAGTGATTCTGTTCAGTCAAGGCCCTATGTATTTTCCCCTCTTACACCAGATGCAGTGAATAAATGCCAAGGTCTCTCAGCCTTAGACAGAGGCATACTATTTATTTAAAAAGCCTCCATCTACGTGATTTTTTTTTTTTTGTTAAAATTAGTTGTGGAAGGATTTTATCTTCCTCCTGTCACATATGTAAAACGTTCATGTTTTGGACAAGAACTTTTTCCACCTTTTAAAATAAGATTCTTGTCAAGAATGACCAGTTATCTTTGGTCAATATGCAGCTCTATCTTCCAGTATGCTACATCTAATAATGACTTTCAGTACTGAGGACACTCTTGAAGTACGTATGTAACTTTTTAAGGTAATAAATGATTGGGGGAAAGGGAGGTATTTGGACAGAAAATTGAAGGTTTATTTTAAACTTCTAGACTTAAATATTGGAGCTGTCTGCGATACTGTATGAATGTTTCCTAATGCTGGCCTTAGAAACAAGCCATGGCTGTGCACATTTGTACTCATTTCAATTTTCACCTGAATGAGCAGCCTCAGAGATGACAGAATGTATTTCACACTCACATAAGGGTGCTCAGGGACTTCTCCAAAGTGCCTCATTAATTTTGAAAATCATCTGTTGATTACTTGAAACCTAAAATGGCACTTTAGCCTCTAATAAGATTCTGCTAACTGGAGAGAAGAAAAAGTTGGGAGAGCTGCATGAGATATGCCAATACTGGCAAGTAAAGCAGGGACAGGTACAAGAACCTGCTGTTTCAGAGATCAGGGAATAATTCTGTCTGGTTTCTACAAGGACATTGCAACCATTGCCTGCTCTACCCTATTTAATAAAATCACTTACAATACAAGGATAACAATAAACAATTACAAGTAAAATACTCTCTTAATCTACAGTTGTTCAGAGTGAAAAGTTTCGGCTGCCATTGATTTAACATATAGCATTCAGAGGGTTTGCTGAACCACAATTTTAAAATATAATGAAAACATGTTATTTTTATGTTGACAAGGAATACTATGACTTTAAGGTATGAACCACTCAGACTCCCTAAAGTAACAGGCTCCCTGATGTAGTATTTTGACTGTTTTTGTTAGCTTGGTGCAATGCAGTCCTTAAGGTGTGAAAATCACTCATAATGATTAACTTGATGCTTACTCTCTTTCACCAGAGGAGCAGCAAAGGTACCCCAGTCAGTATTTATTTTCTTTATTTTTGTTCCAAGGTTAGCATTTTGCTAATACACTCTGACAACGCAGTATTGTACATTCTTTTATCATATCTTGGGACTAAAACCTGAGTGGGAATAGAGACTCAAGTGCAGCTGAAAAGCCAAAGCTGACCAGAGGTGTATGGCGTCAGAGAAAAAACAGGTCAGGAGAGTTAAAGAAACCAAGCTGGTGGATATTCATCCACAAGAGGAGAGAAGGGCAGAGAAGAGAGCAGGAATCCTGAAAGGCATCAAATGGTGGCCAAAGAGATGCTCAGGAAATAGTAGGGAAAGAAAAACACCAAGAAAAATCTGAGTGTAGGAGGTGAAATTTCTATCACTGCACAGTTAATTTACTTTAGGTCTTTGCGGAGAAAATGATGTTAAATGTTATGTTAGATGTTCTGAAGTTATCAGAACAGCAATTAAGTTAGCTAAACATTTGGGTATATAAAATCCACTTGAGTGATTATTACCATCAGTCTGAATATTAAAATAAATGATAAGAAAAAGCTGTCACAAGGTGATTACCCCGTGTATGAATTCTAGCGCCACAGAAAATGGCTATTAATTATTTGCATTTGAGTTACCTGCCACAAGAACAAGGTAGTTAAGCATCTAGGATGCCTCTCACTTCTACAGTGGGAACATTCCCAAAGGTGCTCATGGCCACTTCATCCCCTTTAAAGTTTTTTCAAAAATTACCAAGAGGGAGGTAAAGAACAATCTTCTGCCTTGCTTTCTGAGAAGGCACTGCATTCACACCTTAAAAGAGGATATTTGTACTGAGTTTCACCTCTTGCTTTACCTGCTGAAGAGCATAAAGAAACAGAGGGAAATTACAGACAGGCTTGCAACAGTAACTAAAAAGGCAGCTCGGAGTTTTCCTTTAGCAACCTGGTGTGTAAGAATGAAATATGCATATTATAATGAGTAGAAAAGGAAGAAACTAAAATTCTCTGGAAAACAAGGAATTGAACCATCAGGTGGAGAGAAGTGAAATGGCGCCATTTAGTGGTGAACAAGAAGCATAAAGAGAACATAAAATGTGGGGTGAAAATGGTATTTCATAAATGAGAAAAGCATAATTTCCACTCATTGCAACTTTATTAACACATCTAAAGTTTAAGACAAAATCAGATTCAGAATTATCCAGAATGATCCAGAATCAGATCCAGACTTATCCCAGAGTCAGAACACGTGCACAGGTTCCAGTATTCCACAGACAAAATGTTCTGGAAATCTAAAGAAGTCTCCTTCAAGTGAAAAGATCAAAACAGACATTAATAACAGAATAGGAAATAATTACAAAAAGAGAGTAATTGGATGGTATCCAGGAGGCAAAATAAAATAATAAATGTTACCACTTCCTTCATTAAGACTGTAAAAGGGCAATTCTGTAAGTGACTCAGAGGAAAGAGCCGTGTTGAAGAAGTTTACAGCTGCTTGTGGCTTGAACTATAGGGTTTCTTAATGGACAGTTGTATAACTGCAGGCTTATTTTAAGCTTGACCTTTCTCCTCTATAAATAAAGAACTCCTCAAAATCACCTTTAAAGGGGTAGGTAGGCACCGAACAAGACCAATTTTTTTGATTTAGTTTTGGCAAGCTGATTTGGATGCACGTTCCTACTTGTAGCAGGCACCTGGCCATGCTGAGGGACTTCCAGACCTCACCAGCAGCATGAACTGTACCAGGATGAAGAAGAGCAGAAATTCTGCTAATCCCATACCTTGCTAGAGCCAGTGATGCTGCCAGTGCAGTGTCACACGTGTCAGACGCGGTCACTCTGTGTCCCTGGTCGGACCAATCCTTTGCAGTGGTTTGCAGAGCTCCAGCTGAAGCTCTTCATAAACCTCACATTTCTTGGACCCGCTGACTTGTGTTCCAAGTACGTGGATACGGAGTTTGCTTTTCAAACTCAGAGACTGAAATTCCTGAAGCGGCCTTTAGAGGACAGCGGAGAATTGCAAATGATGCATTTTCAGCCGTGGCCTCATAATCCGGGATACTTTGGGTTTCACATGAATCACGAATTCTGATTCCAAGTGCAGACAAAGTAATAATGTGTGCTTTTCATAGACTGTGTTTTTTCAAGACAAGGTTGTGACTTGTAACAGCAGTGTGTTTTTAATTATATTGTAGCCTTTTCTATCAATAAGAATTCTACTTTCTGTGTGGCTGGCCCCACTAAATGAACAGCTGCGTTGTCAAAAGGAGCTCACTTCTTCATGTTGAGGCCTAATGGAAAAGGTAACAGTGTCCCCCAATAAAAAAATACTGGTGACCTTTTCTGGAGGCTGTGGTGATCCTAGCCTTTGACACTGAGGCTTTAAATCTGTAAGAAATTTGCTGGCTGGCTCAAAATATTGCACATCTCCCTCCCTGGGAAATCTTGGGTCAATTTGTTAAAATCATCCTTTTAAACAAGTGCCGATTTTATTTGAAGCTTTCCGAGCTTTTCCCACTGTAACTTGGGTCTGTGTCAAACAAATCACATGTTCTTTTGTTTATAGAAATCACCATTTCCTTTCTAAATAAGAAAATATAATTTTTAATACATACTTGTTCTATTTTAAATAATTTTGGTTATAGCCAGGATTTTTGGATTCAGACCAAACGTTCTTGTTAAGAAGTTATATAAAATATTTAGTTGGGATAATTTTCAATACTGTGATGTATTTATAACAACTTTAGGTACTTTGGTATTTTTTTTTCTGCATTTGTTTTCAAGGTTGGTATTACAAATGGTAGTCATTTAGAAGGGAAATTCTGTGTTTTCTGTACAAGAGTGAACTGTAGAAGCAGATCAGGAGTGACCTTACTGCTTATAAAATATCCTAAGAACTGAAGTTAGAACCCCAATGGTGTCAAAGGAAAGGATAGTTTCTTTTCAAAAACTGATGTTAGAAAATATCTTGAGTAATTGAAATCTACCTTATTTCTCTTTCCTTGTTTATTTCCCTGTGTTTAAAAAGAGACTGGATGTGGCACTTGGTGCCATGATCTAGTTGAGGTGTTAGGGCTGAGTTGGACCTGATGATCTTGAAGGTCTCTTCCAACCTACATATTCTGTGATTCTGTGATTCTGTGATTCTGTGATTCTGTGATTCTATATATTTACATAATTCTATCCAGATATTGGAGGAGGGAATGTTTCTGGATTTGTTTGCAAAAAAGCCATTATGTCAGGTAATTGAAGTAGCCATATATTATGCTTCACAAGTACAAATTTAGAAAATACCAGTTACCTTTCAAACAATTGTTTTGCCTTTTGCAATAGAAAGACATTAATTTTGAGCAGGGTAAGCAAGGAGAAGGCTCCAAGTCAGAGTGCAGGTGGTTTGCAGATCTCTCTAGCAAACAAACCCCTTACAAGGCTTTGGTACTACTATTAACTGTAGTTACAGTTGTGTGGAATTCATTAATTAAATTTGCTCTCAAATGAACCACATCTGTGACTTTTTTTGCACTTTGCCCTTACTTTGCTTGAACCCCTGGGATGCAGAGACACCTCCCAGGCCGTGCAGGCAAAGCTGCTCTGACTCATGAGGACGATGCTTCAAACCTGCAGGTCCAGACTGAGAGGTTTGTCCTCTGGCCATCCAGACACTGTGGACAGTGCCAGCAGTGCTTCCCAGTGGGTTATCCTGCAGGGTAACCTGCCTTTCCCAGCTGGGATGGACACAGACCTTTCAACTGCACTTGCTGGTGTAAGAGGAATGGAACTGTGCAGAACAGGTAATGTTCTGAGGTACTGAGAGAGTCCCAGGAGGGGCTTGGACACAGGGCAGAAAGGTGGGGATTCACCCGTGATGTAATTTTCTTTATGGACAATTAGACATATCACTCTCAAGAGACAGCCTTTTAAATCAAAATCAAAAGGGGTAGATTAACTTCTTAGCAGGCTGCCAATCCCTTGAAAAAGATCTGCTGACAAGACATCACAAATTCTGTAGCTGAGGCAAAGACACTCTTTCTGCTCCTCCCAGCTCCAATATAATGTGCTCAGTATTTTTCCCCAGAATAATCTGGGTTATAGAACCTGCAGCTTACACTGCTGGTCTGTTTGACTGTACTAAATAGTTTGTTTGACTGTAGTGCATGTTTGGCTGTACTAAATTAGTACATGACCAGTAAATTACCAACTCCACTGTTGCAAGACAGGCACTGTAGTTCTTTTAAGTTTTCATTTCTGAATAGCAGCTGTGGATAATAGGTGTTTGTGATAGCTGCTTATGATTTTGGGGTGCAGTAGAATTACAGGAATTCTGGTGTTTTTATCATTTGCTTTTGGTGCTGAGTTAGTGTAGGGTATTTTGTGATCAGACTGCTCTTCTGAAATCACTGAATCCATACCATTGCCCTAGGACTTCTCTCCTGGAAATTATGGTTAGTTGACTGCAGCTATTGTTGAAATTTGTGTTTAGTATGGTAATCACATCTTCTTTTTGCCTATATTCCTGAGTTTTGTCTCTGTTCTTCTGATTTTGATTATTATCTTTGATAGGTAGTATCAGTATTAGTTAATATTCTTCCCCTATATGAGAAAAAAAGTTTCAGAAAAGGACAACAGTTGGCCCCAATCGTCTGAGAGGTCTTTTCTATCCTTTTCAATTCTATGATATTCACTTATATGAGTTAAGAGGCCAATTAAAATAAAATTGCATCAAAGATCTCAGTATTGTTACCAGCTAATGTTGTACTCCAAAGTTCAGTGGTGAATTTTATGACTGAAAGCACTTAATTGCTAATATCAACCATCTAATAATGAATTATGTGGGGTGGGGAGGGGATTGGCTGTTTTCTCCATCACTGAAGTAACTACTGAAGCCAACACTGCCCCAACCAATATGAAATCAGAGACTGCCACAGAGACTGTTATATGGTGTTTTCGTACATATCTGCAGCCTTTGTGCTGCTCCTGTCTGGAGGGAATCATGCAGTCTGTATGTTAGAGGGGAAGACCCTGCATTGCTGATAATCCCACGGAGTCTTTGACATTGTTGTGTAATCTTGGCTAATCTGTCTTGACATTGACAGGAAGTTTTCTTTTTCACTTTGTTAGTGTCTCTGAATGAGTGAAAATCCTGAAACAGCAACATTTTCTTGATTTCAGTAGCAACAAAGGGAACTTCCAAGTCATTGCGAATTAATATGCTGTGGAGTATCTCTGTAGACTGTCTCTAGAACTGCTTTTATGGCTGTGGCAGTTTTGATTGTTTTAATTATCTGATTCAATGAAATGCAGCCACATTCCTTCTTATCCTTACAGCCTATCCACAGTTACAGAGAGGATCAAACCAGAGGGAGATTGGAGGGAAAACTGCTGTTTTCCAAATACCTCTTTCACATGTCAAATGCTCAGAGCTTTCCTGCTACAGAGTGTGGAACTGGGCCTTTAATAGGAACTGATTTGGAGAGCTGTAATTTCAACATTCAAGGGATACTTGCCAAGTTTTGCTAATGATTTAAGTTTGCAGTTGTATTTAACTATATTTTTTAATCTCTACACATGCAGTCTGGGCTCTGGAGTCCAGGTCTGGTCTCAAAGCTGCTATCCCAAAGGGAACCTTATCATCTGGACTTGGAGGCTGCTGGAGGACAGACCTTGAAAGAGCTTGTTGATGCATCCATCCAGTTGCTACTGTTGTGTTAAAGGATCTTCTTTCCTCAGTGGATTCAGAATTCAAATAGCATACAGAGGATGCTTTAGACATAGGTTTTAGTTTTAAGTAGTCCTATGAGGAGCAGAGAGTTGGACTTGATAATACTTATGGGTCCCTTCTTAGACATTCTATGATTCTGTGAGTTTGACTCTCAGAGCAGTGACTGCTGTTTCTTCCCACTGATCTCACTAGAAGACCCATCTGCCATTGAATTGTTTTCATGGTCGTACATCACAATTGTCAAGAAAAACTTCTTACATGGGCAGTGTACACATATATGTTCCAATACAAACATCTGCCTAAAGGATATGTTTCTGTTCTTCCCTTCTTGTCTTTACACAGAACGCCACAAAGCCATGGTTACCCTTGGCTGGCATTTGGCCCTTAAGCATTTTTGAAGAGTTTTAAACAAGAAAGGCTCTCTCTTTTTCTAACTAGTTTCTTAGAACTTCCATTCCTTTAATGCTTCACTGCTCTTGCTTTGCAAATGCAGAGACTACAGTAACATGTTCCCTCCTTTCCACTTTTGTATTAATTCATTCTTCTTTCTATATTTGTCCTTTCTTGCTTCCTTGTTCATTTCTATGCCCTCTGTTATTTTGGCCTTATCTCCACTTTTTGACACCTTTTAAAAATTAAAGAAATGGGAGAGATCTTATACTACTCATTTTCTTGGGTTGATGAGTTTCCCAATGAGTGATTACTACCCTTAAGGGTTTGCTACAGCAGAGACCTAAAGTACCAATGCCCCCCTGCAGCCCTCCTGCTGCCAGCCTCCTGCATTGATACTCCACAAAACAAACTCCTTTGGCATCCAAAAATCACCCTCAAACTGCATCTCTGAGTAAAAAGAAGGAGTATTAAAAAAGAAATCTCAGTGCAGAAGGGGGAGATTTCTGGGATAAGCAGCATTTCTACTGGGCTCCTCATCCCTCTGTCCAATAAATGTTTCTGCCTGTCTCTCTGTAGTCTTCTACCCACAAACTTAAAATTGTAGGCTTCCTACTGAAGATGTTCTGCATAAGGGAATTATTACAGCATAATAATGATAATAATAATAATAACAACAACAATAATAATAATGGCAACACTACTACACTTACTTTTCTTTGTCCTCTAGAATACATTTCAGCTGAAAAATATTGCTCAGTTAGACCCATTAGAGAGATTTTAATTTGTAAAATGTTTTCTTAAGGTCTTTTTGATGAATTCTCAAACCAGATTTGCACAGCTGAATTTCAAAATTAATGCAGCAAACCATCATTTTTGTGTGGTGTCTCATTCAGAATCCTTGTGTCTGGCCTTACCCAAATTTTTTCTTTGCATTTTAAATGACTCAATAGCAACAATATCAGCACTATCTCTGCAGCTGAGGTCATGTAGCAGTACAAAAATTGTTTGCTCTCTTTCAGGTGAATAAGACCCAACTCTGATCCCCAAAGCAAGGGTTAAAAAAGGGCACAAGGATAGCTATATTTTACCAAATTAAGAAATAACAGGACCATTTTGGTATCACCAAACCATACCCTTTGCTAGCAGGCAAGTTGACTTGACTGGATTTGCCTTGTGAAATACTTACTCTATGCAGTGAAATGCAACGAATATTTCAAGCAAAAAAAACTTGAAACCAGACATAACATGAATAACTTTAGTATTTCAGTTGGGGCAAATTGGCCTTGCAGATGACTATATTCCACATTTACTGAGTGGTGTCTCTTTTGACCACCCACCTCAGATAATACAGCTGAAAAACTGAGGTGAGTTGTGATGTTACAGTGGGCAAGAGTCAATGATGGGAAGGATGTTCTTGTCATTATGCCAAGGCTCCAGAGGTGCTAGACTGCTGTAGTGGAACTGACAATCATAAATTGACTGGGTTTTGTATGTGTTTGGGTGCTACTGCTGCTTGCTTAGGTGATCTAAATGACTGCCTTTATTTAGGACTAGGCAGAGCTAGTGGAAGATCCTAACAGCCCAATTCTTCCCCGTGAGCCATAGGACGACAGACACTGCTAGTGGGCAACAAAAAGGAATTCTCCCTGTTCAAAATGCCTGGAGATCCAGTGGGTAGATCTCCCATCTCAGGAATGAAACAGAAAGGGTAGATTGCCCTTGTTTTTTCTCCTCGTTTTCACATCAGATCACTGCACTGTCAGGCGTCATGTGCCCATGTACATCTTAATGCCATTTTCTTGGCTGGGAAGGTTAGTTTGGAAATATTTTATTTGCACAAATTTATCTGACACCAGGGCGGGAGTGCTTTCAGAATGTAAATTATCATTTTCCTTTATGCAATGGTGCTCTAAAACACAAATCAAAAGACCAAAAATCACTTGTGAAAAAGATGTTGCCTCTGCTAGTACCCTTTTAAACAAGGGCATAGTATTCAGCCTGCCCAGAAAACTCAAATTGCTCTGAAAACCAGGGTAGATTGGAATATGTGACACAAGTCTGTACAATTACAGTAATCACAAAACATGCTTCAAGACTGAACTAAACTTTGTCTTCAAATGGACATTAACAAACTATCCCCAACGGCATTCTAGCCATCATTTGTGCCACAGACAGTGATGTCAAAGAGTGACATCTCTCCCCAAGATGCTCACAAGTGAGGGAGTTGGTCTCTCTGCATCTAAGAGCCAATGTTTTAATAGAATGGATTTTAACAGATTTCTTCAGATGTGACAGAAAAAAGACCATTGGCAAATCTTGATATGAGTGGCTGACTTGCATCTGTACATCTTGAAATAAAGAAATAGTTGAAACTAATGGAAAATTTCTTCATGCTTATTATTTTAACTTTGGTCTTTGGAAACCAAGACAGAAAAATCTGTCTTGTTGGCAACAGGTTTCAGAAGCTAAGAATTGCTGTAATTCCACACACACTAAAAATTTCCCAGCTTGTGAACAAGGATTTTTTAGGAGATGCTGTCAAATGCCTTTCTAAAATCAAGGTATGGTTTCCTCACAGTTCTCCCCTCATCTGTCAAGTAAGCTTGATCATAGAAGGTGATCATCCAATATGGTTTGTCTGAGTTACCTTCTTGACCTTACTTTGCTTGGACATACCTTCCATGAGGGCTCAATATGCAGCTTTTCCCAGAAAAACAGTGAGCGTGACTGGTGAGTAGTTTCCCAGATCTTTCTTTAGTAGATGGTCATAAATTAAACTTTTCCTACTTGTCTGGCACTGTGACCTGCATAATCTTTCAAAGATGATAGAAAACAGTTTTGCATTAAGGTTAATCAATTTTTTCAGCTCTTTCAGCTGCATCTTATGAGATCCCATAGCCTTGTAAATATTGGGTTTGTACAGATCCCTAACTCAGCTCTCCTCCACTTCTGGTAAGAATTGCATATCTACATTTTCTCTTCTTCTAAACCTCCTGATATATTGCTAGTTGTTAAAATGAATGTTTCCTGTCATTGAATTATTTTATAAAAATGTAGTTTTTAATTTTAACCTTCACTTTTTTCTTATTATGATTACAGTTCCCCTGTTACAGACAGAAGACTTTTTTGCCACTTGACGCAGTGCAGCTGCAAAGAAAAATACTTCTTCATTTTTTTTCACATAGAAGTCATTAAAATAGTTTTTGTGGACAAGTGAATCCAGGTTCTGCACCAAGAGCTTGTGACACCTGGGTAAGAACTGCTAAAAAACCACAGAGGAAACATTGATAACTCTGTGATGGTGATAGAAAAGGCAAGTTGACTTTCTTTTCTGAACCACCGTTTCTCACTCAAGGCTGAAATTCAGTAGTGAAAACAAGGCAGAAGACTGTGCCCTGGGTGTGTGTGAAGTCTGGATGTGTTGGGTTGCTGAGGAGGGTTCAGTGCCACGGGCAGCAATGCAGTGCTGGTGCAGGCAGTGATGGTTGCTGCAGAGATGTGCTGCCTGCTGGAAAGGCAGGACCAGCTCCGGGGCTGACACGTCTCCCAAGGAGACTAGGAAAATGTTCTGCAGACTTTAGGAACTCACACTGAGGCAAAATACAACCCAGCAGAAGAAGGGGGTGAGGGGAAAGCACAGGCACTGATATGGCCACGAGTAGCCCGTATGGTTTGCAAAGTGAGGGTGAGGCAAGAGGAGGACTTCAGTTCGCAGACTTGTTCCCAGGGAAAATTTCCCACGATTTCACTGCAAGTTCTGCCAATATGAAAAAGAGGACTGGTCCCATGTGAGGCTCCACAACCACCTCACCAATGCAGAACCACACATTACATTCAGGAAGGGTATGCGAGCTCTACGCTAAACCCACAACAAAGCTGATTTTGAAGCGGTTTTAATGATAGACAATCTGCATACCAATTGACTCGTTTGCGTATACAATAGCTTGGAACAATACCAGAGAAATATGTAAAAAGTCTGCAATGCTGTATGACAATAGCTTCCAAGTATGCTGACCTTCTGCAAACGAAACAAATGAAAAGTACAGTACTCTTTTGATGAGGCATTAATGAAGGATTAAGAGCGGATACAGCTGCATCACACGAACAGTGTTTTCACTCCACGCCTTCTCCGTAATTACAGCAGGAGCACTGCGTGGGGCGGGCAGCGAGCACACGCTGTAACACGCCCGTGTTTTACCATATCCAGGGTCGCTGAATAGCGCGGTGTGGCCGGAGCCATCCTGTCCCCGCACGGACCGAGCTGTCCCCACCACGAGCATCCCCGCCAGGGACCGCCGGGAGCGGGCACGGCCACGGGGCTCTGCAGAAAGGGCTCCTGAAATTCATCCCTGCCAGCCCCGCCACCACCGCGCAGGAGCTTAAATAGAAGGCAAGGATGTGAAACCTAGGGAAAAACATGACTGAAAAGAGAACAGAAAGGACACGAAAACTTGTGCAAGTGCTTTGTCACCAGGGATGTGACACTGCACATAACAGCTGCAGAGAGCAGGATGGATGGGAGAGTTTGTAGGATGGACCACAGCATTTCTCTGTGCAAGACAATATCCTAGTGTGCAACTGCCCCCATCCATTTCAAGAGATTTGAGCTGCTTGAAGTGGTGCTCAAACCCTCAGTCACTACTTACGGTTTTGCTCTTACCCTGCTGTCTTCCCATGGTATCTGCCTCCAGAGGAGGGAGGCATACCATATATTCATGGAACAGAAAGTGTATATATATATATGTGTGTATATATATATATATCTCCTTTTTTAGGTCATTACACTAAATAATGTGAACAATAATTTATTCAGTTGAATAAAACTGAAGTTCCCAACATGCCAGGAAACTTCCTGTTTTAATGAACTGACTTTGAGTGGTTCAGTTCAGACACAACCTGGATCTGCTTCCTGACTCTTCCTGTGACATATACCCAGGGTAACCCCCATGGAGCTACTTTTCCAGACAAAAATTTGCTCTTTCTCCTTCTCTCTCTCTTTTTCTTTTTCTTTTTTTTTTCTTTCTTTTTTTTTTTTTTTTTTCTTTTGTTCCTTTTTCCTGCAGAGGCATATGCTCTGGTTGGGTCCCACGTATGCCTCTAGAATATGCCTTCCAGATGAATGATTACTTCTACTTTTCAATTTTGGTTATTATTTGGTGCTTCTGATCCCATGCCTTGATGCCATTGTTTTTCAAAGATTATTAGGGGTACAGCTGGGAGCAGTATTCTCACTGGCATTTCTATTCCTCCAGTGCTAAGTGTGGATAGTGATTGCTCCAGCTTCAAATGCAAACTTCGGTACCTTTGTGGTTCTTCTGTATTTGTGGTGAAGCAGGTGTTTTTGCTGTTCCCTCCACACAGTCCTGACAAAGATCATGGGGGTGGTATGTTTTAATTTATTTTTTATTTTCAAGGCAGGTCATTTCAGTCATCTGCCTTGGAGTTTATCCGGGCTGCCAGCAATGCTGGCACAAGTGCAAGTGAGTGCAGCAAAGAGGCAAAACCAAAAAGGTTTACTTCTTAAAAGTGTATTTCTTAAAGTCAATTTTTAGGTAGAAGAAAACTTTAGGAACAACATCAGGAGCAACATCAGGAGCAACATCAGGAGCCATTGGAGCCACAACCATAACAATATGCTTTGAAGAGGTCTTAACAATTGATGCTTGAGATAGCAGAGTTTTACTAGACCTATGTAGGAAATTATTTCCTGTAGGGTACAGACTTGCCCTGAGTGAGCAGATTAACCTTTCCACTGCTATTATTTAACCACCCCCTGGCGATCCTTTTCCTGTGGAGGTTGTTAACACATATCTATGTCATTGACTACTAATTAGTGCAAATCAAAAAACACTAGAATTTGCTGATAATGGTCAGGACAACGAAGTGCTTCATATGGTTATAAAACTATACAGACAGATACACATTGCAGCCTTTCCTGGGCTCAGGTCATAAACAGTTTTTTAACTGCACAGTTGTTATATTCACAGACAACATTCATGCAATTGTAGAACAATAGTGTCATAGAATATCTTGAATTGTAAGGGACCCACAAGGAAAATTGAAGCCCAACTTCTGACCCTGCACAGGACACCCCAAGAGTCACACCATGCACCTGAGAGCACTGTTCAAACACCTCTTGAGCTCTGTCAGGCTTGGTGCTGTGACAACTTCTTTGGGGAGCCCATTCCCATGCACAGCCACCCTCTGGGTGAAGAAGTTTTTCCTGATATCCAACCTAAAGCTCCCCTGACTGAGCTTCAGGCTGTTGCCTCAGGTCCTCTGACTGGTCACCAGAGTGAGGAGATCGGTTCCTGCCCCTCTGCTTCCCCTTCTGAGGAAGATGTAGACTGTAATGAGGTCACCCCTCAGCCTCCTTTACATCAACTGCCTTGATATTGAGAGAAAGCATATGAGTATAAAATTTTCATGAGATGAAATTTGGGGCAGTCTGTTAAGCAGTCTGGAGAACAGAGTCATAACTCAGAATGATTTTGGTACACTGAAGAGATGATCTGATATTAAATAAAGGAAAAAAGTGGAATGCACAGTGCCTATCACTGCATGTAAGAAGAAGAAATCGATGCACAAATGTGGAGAATTTTTCTTTCCAAGTGCCAGGACCATAGGTTCCCAGGATTAGTAGCCTAATCTGAAGCAGTGACACGATCCTCTTTCAGAAGTATCTTAGAAGAAACATCAAATGTAAGACATGAGAAGGCTCTGGTAAAGCTTGCAGTGGAGTCCTGTGACTGGCTTTGCACACTTACTTCAAGAAAGAGGTGAGCAAGGAAGACTGCCATGACAGTAGTCTTGCAGTACCTAAGAGGACAGATGATTATCCTGGCCTGGCCTGTGGAAGTTGTCAAGATGCTTAATTTGCCATAAAAACTTTGTAGCCTAATTGCAAAGCCAAAATTCCTGAAATAATTTAGCCAAGTTGATTTTCTAAGACTGGTCTGGCAAAATGTGGTCTGATGGTGATGACAGCTGAGTTGAACTCTAGAGAGGTGTGGATCACTTGGTCTCAAACTCCTGCTGCTGTCACTTCATTTGTGTATGCTATGGATATGCCTGAGCAATTTACACTTGGAAGTCCAATCTTGATCTGACAGCAGTTCATGGGAAATGGACTAAATGACTTTTTGAGGAACCTTCCAGCCCAACACTGATATTTCAGAAACATCCTTTTTGCAGCCCTCAGTTACTGCATGAAGTCGGATGTCTGTGCATTGGCATATGGTCTGTGCTTATCCTGAGAAATGCTAGGGTGGTTGCAGTCAACATAAGTTCATCCAGAGCCTTTGAGGGAAATGTGAAACTTAAACCAGTTCTCAGCTGAGCAGGCAGCAAAGGGTGAACAAAATTCCTATTCTCATTGGATCCTGTAGAAATAAATGTCTCATCTTTGTGTCCACCTCTGTTAATAATAACAGCAATAAAAGACTCTCCCAACCTACTAACCTAGAGCACCTACAAGTTTGTGGCAGATGAGCTTTCTGGCAGTGTCAGCTTTCAGTTACCTGTTGTTGTTACTGTTGAGATGTGTGCTGGGTATGAGGTTTGTCCTGCTGTTCAATTCTAACACCATATCTGTACAGACCCTGAGTTCTGCATGAGAAAAAAAGGAATGCAAAATAAGAGTGGGGGAAAACTAGCTAATCTGTCTCCCTTAACAGTTATGCTCATTCCTGTAGAAGTGATAGAAGTGGACTAGAGCCAGGTTCAATTCCTTTTTGCATGCCACCAAAATGTGCTACATTCACCTGTGTATCTGCCAACATTTACATTTACTTTTTTTTGTTATTGTTGTTAATTTTATTTTTCCCCCGGCTTCATCTCCAAGGGAACTTACTCCTATAAAGCTTTTTTGGCACAATAAGAGCTCTTTGGTAAGAGAGGTGTAGGGTGCTATCAGAATAACACTGCATAATCCACCCCAAGAGAGTGTCTAGGAAAGATGGTCACTAGAAACAGTAGTGATATAATTTCTGATAATGTCTCAGTCACAGGACCAGTTTAAAAATACCCTATTGTGAAACCCATGGAGATATTAGTGGGTAGATTGACTATAAAGACCATGCAAATCGTAACCTTCCAGGAGTCAAAAAAGCAAAAGGAAAAATTTTAACCAATTTGAACTTTCTTGGTAAGAAACAGAATTAGCTGTATCAGTTATGAAGACTGGTCCAAATTTTTTTTGTTCTGTCTTAGTAAATAATCAGTACCTGATGGTTTAGAAGATCATGGAAAAATCTTAAAATGCAGTCTGGCCTCTATGAGGGTGAATAAACCATAACCACCATTTTATATGCCTTAACAGCTGGAATAAAAAATTAGGTAGAAAAGAGAAAACAATTATCTGAAAAGATGACTACTGTCCTGGTTTTTTCATAACAGATACATCCATCTAGGCTAGCTTTTCTGAATGAATATCACCTCTGTTCAAACATTCTGCTTTAAAAACACTGGGCCGATTTTCCTCCATGTTTTGAACACCCTCTGAAGCACATAAATTGCTATACTGGCTCAGCCCCAGGCTTTATTTACCACAGAGCTTTGTGCTCGAAAGGAATCATGTAAATGCAACAGGTGATGGAGTCTCACTTGATGCATTAAAACAGAATGGAGCATATCCAAACTGTTTCTGAGAAATTCTTGTTCATCCTGTCCTTTAAGAGCTTCAGCAATAAAAATGCTACAGTGCAATGTGTTTAACTTTTCCAGTGTTCTGCCATTGGGTTGGAAAGTTTTTTACTCACCTAAATCCCCAGGTGTTCTCTTCTCTTGCCTGACTTGGTGGATTTTCAAACCAACCAGGGATTTTAAAGTAATTCAAGCAGGAGGGCAGGCCTGAAGGTCAGTAAATTACAGTGGCTGAATGTTCAAGCAAGAAGAGACAGTGAATTGCATAGCTGGAGGTGCATGGAAAATAGAAAGGGATGAAAGTGATTGATTAGAGAAGGTGGTGAACTGAGATTGTTGTGACTGAAACCAGAGGTTTTCTCCTTCCACATTTTTTTTCAAGACACCCACACTTGTTTCAAGTGAACTGAGCAGAAGCCAAACACAACTTTATGGATGTGCTTGTGGGCAAGCTCGTGAAGTTTGGAAAATGTGGGCATGCTGCTGTTAGGTACAATTCATGCTCCTGACAACCTCTGATGAGAAAAGGGAAGAAGGCTGGGGAAAAGTGTCCAGTGTGACAAGAAGTAAGTGTTTGTTGAAGTTTAAACATTTTTTTCATAGAAAGCCAAGTTAAAGATAACTTGCTTTTCCAATTACTGATTTTATTAACTTTGAGAGTATCCTTAGATATCTGGAGAAAGAGACCTGCAATTTGGCAATATACACCACATACAAAGTAATAGCTTGTTTTAAAACACAAATGATGCTGACTATTATAATGTGAACTGTTTTCCAGATGAAAAGAATGAAAGGGATGTAATTGGAGAAGTATGCAACAGTGGCTAATATGCTATTATTTGCAAAAAGATATTACAACTTATAATCTTCTTTCATGGGTTTACGTTGTTAGTGTTTAATCAGGCGTGTGAGTGTATTCAGGTGTTAAACCATTCTATTAGCTAGGAAAATTGCACTATTATTTACTGAGCTGTTTGTGATATATTGTTGCTGGCTTTTTTACTTTCTACTTCTTGTCTTTGTTCAGTTTATGCAATTGTCCTTTCTTTTGTCTTGTACAATGGCTTGTAAAGTGTCACTAGGGCAAATTAGCCAGATAGTAATCACGTTTTTTGCGTTTTGTTCTTAATAAGTTATATGAACTAATTTTATATCCCATCTTGTTGTTTGGCATCAAGGCATCAAGCTACAAGATGGTGCCTTTGAGCTTTTATCAGCTTTCCATAAAGTTTTTAAAAATATGTGAGAACACATAATATAGAAGTGAAAACACATGGTCCTCTCCAACCTGTGAAATATAAAAGGCTGATGGTAGACTAACCCTGCATGGGTGGAAGTGCTAGCAGAGCAATCTCACTGTGGAGCTAATCTACCTTAGCTGGGGTTTTGTGGAGACAGTCTTGGACTGGCAAATTCCAGGAATGCTGTCAAGAACAGGGAAGGATCAGTGTAACTGTATAGAAACAGATCCAGGAGTCCATAAACTTTCTGGGAGAGTATTGGGAGATAGGGCTGCAGTACCCATGAAAACTTAGCAGCATCCGCAAAGGAAACACAGTAGAGTTCATCTCCTCTGAGCTTATTTCAGGTCTTGCCTTGCACAAGGAAGGATGCAATTAAGCAAAGCCTCCACTATTTAATTACTAGGTGCCACCAACTACTCTGAGGCCAGAAAATTCACTTCCCTTCTTGTATTACCCATTTATACTTGTAAACATCAACACATTCTTGGAGAGAGGTATAGTGCTGCTGGCAGGGGAAGTGATGAAAATCCACAGGACATGAGTGACAGAAGAAGCAGTCTGTGGACATAAGAGAATGCAACTTGTTTACACAACATATAAATATGGAACAGTTCCATTGTATGACTAAGGAAAGAGAAGTGGTGTTACACCCTATGGTTAACATGACAACATGTCGTTAGACTATTTAATGATTACCAGTCATTTAGCCTACTTTTTTTTCACCATTTTAAAGATCACTTGTTTAATACACAGCACTGAAGACTAAAAGGAACTTCTCTCTTAAATGAGTTGGTAAGATGGTTTAAAAGTCTGATGGCAAATTAAGGGAGATCTTGATAAATTCAGTAGAGGGACATTGGGTCATGTGTTGGGGATTGAAGAGGCGGGACTCATTGCTTGGATGCAATAAGTTGATTTATTAACTTACAGGGCTCAGCTGATATAGCCTTACAGCTTTGAATAGAATATTCTACTGCCAAGCAATAACCACATTGTTCATGTTGCTAGTCAATACACTTGGCTACCTAAAAAAACCCACAACATTCCTTTCCTACCTCCCTCAAATCTCTGAATTTCCCATGGCTTTCGGCTTACCAAGTTTGGAAGGTCCAAATCTGTCACAGGTTCAGCAGTACTCTGAGTTCTGCTTTTTAGCTATATTCCCACAGTCATAGACACTAAAATTAATTTTCACTTGAAAAGGGGAATTCACTGAAGGAGGTGGAAAGACTCTCTTTACTTTTGGTGAAGTGAGGAATTCACCCAAAGGGAACCTTATGCTTGTGAAGAGAGCACTCATCTGAAGTGAGTGCTGAACCTGAGAAAATCTTGTGAAAGTGCACTGAGAGCATTGCTGGATAGATCCTTGTGTTTACACCTCAAGACTTGTTGTAGAACACTTTGTCAGGGTCAGTCTGAAATCTTTGTTCAATTAAAACTTTTCAGTGGAGAACAGGATCTTGATATTTCCCCTACCACAGTGATTTCAGATCAGATTCTGTATCTGGATCCTGGCCAGAATAAATAAAGTGCATCACATTGGCTGGATCACGTGAAGTCTGGGGATATGGCTCAGCAGGTGAAGCTGGGATGCCCCAATACACAGCCTCAGGCCAAATACAGTCATGTTTTGACCACAATGGAAAGAAACTTTCAAGACTATGAGTTTTGGCTAGCAGTTTATGAAAGGGCAATATTTTGAGACAAAACAGAAAGTGTGGTAAAGTACAGTATGTTGTAATGGGAAGTGTTTTAATGGAGTGAGATTAAAACGATCTTGAAAATTAATTTGTATGAATTTTAAAATTGCGTTTGCTGACAGAGCTCTGTCCTCATCTGCTTTACTAAGAAAATCTACTGAAATGCAGATCTTTCCAGAAGCTACTGTAGTATTCTTTATAAACTTCAGGTTTCTTTGCTAAACCTCTGTTCTGTCAAAAGTGATCCTAATTATCTGACGTTTAATGTCATCCATCACACCAATTTTTCATTCTTCACATGCTGTTTCGAGAACTCTGATCCCTAATTTAATTAATGAATCATTGTTTCCTGAGTTTTGCAGGAACAATTGCAATATTTTTTTCACTTGTCTCCTTGAAAATATATGCTGAGAATTGGTTGAGATGCTCAAAAAAGCTGTTGCTTTCAAGTCGTTCTCCCCTTCCCTTCCCTTCCCTTCCCTTCCCTCAAAGCCTCTATGGGGTCTATTGCAAGATCTTTTATCTGTGGTCTGTCTTCTAATGGCATCTGTGCCATTAAATCTGGGAACATTTTGACATCCAGTGTTCTAATTCATGTTACAGCTAATTAATTCATGCCTGTGAAGCACTTTGAAATTATAAAAAACTCTTACTTAATATTGTTCTTTTTAATGGTTTACTAATCTTAACTCACATGAACTTTGAATTAGAGGGTTTCTCTCTTTCTCTCTTTGTAATCTAAAATCCATTTTATCAAAGACTGATAAATTGTTTCCACTTTTTCAGAACATGCCTTCTCAGTTTTGGCTTAACTCTGCTGTTCAGTGAATGAAACACTGTAAAAACGTGAGTTCACCAAAGTCAGCAGGGGCCAAGAGTCCATACAGAAGATGTCACCTCAGCCATGACTGGACTTCTGAAGTGGATGCAAGAAAGATTTTAGGAAGTTGTATGAAGGACCCGGGCTTAATTTCCATTTATGGGATCTGGCCTGGCTTCCTGTGTATGCTTGATCAGCCTCGTACTCCAGCACTGCGAGGGAAGAGGCAAGCTCAGCCACCCTGGGCTGCCACCCACAGGAAGGCAGCTGGAGTCAGGGGGTGTGTGGGATTCACACAGGATTCACACCCGGTCTAACTCTGCTTAGAAAATAATACTACAGTGTGGGCTGGGCAAACGGTATTTTAATCCGGAATGTCCAAACACTCTGTTTCTACTGAGGGCTTACGGAGGTGCCACAGATCACTGTATCTGCAAAAAATTATGTTGCAGGAGCAAGGCTGACCTTTTGATTAAAGTAAGACAGGGACCTAAAACCAGAATAACTTTCATGCAAAAGCTGTAGCTTCATTTCAACCTGGTTTCCTGAGCTGTGGTCCCAGGGGATATCAAGGTGAAGGTGGTGGATGAAGGAGGACATTGTGCTTAGGTCTTACCCCTGACATAGCACAGAACATGGTTACACTGGCACCTGAGATCATGAGAGCATTCACGTAAAGGCTGGCTCAGGCAAGGCTGCAATGAACAGACACTTTCCAAAAACATGTTGAGAAATCATCTTAATTGTGTCCATTGTTAAAATAGGTGGTTTTACCTTAAGCAGTGATATTATTATTATTTGTTATGCATATTATCATACTGCCTACTTGCACTTGTATGTTATTTGAAAGTTAATTATACCTCTCATCCTTTCATCGTCTCCACTAATTTTCAATTTTAATGCATTAATGTGTTATTCTTGTATGACATGTATCCTAGATGCAGGAATAAAAATTAAATTGAAATCTTAAGGTAAAAAGAAGGTTCATCTCAGTTAATTAATATTTACCTCCAGCAGAACACTGACTAATTACACTGGTGCTGTAGTGGGGAGAGACCTGTATGAAGCTGGTTACCCATTATCTGCCCAGCCTAAGGAGCAATCCCAGCCCCTGTGAGCTGATGAGAGTCCTTGAGAGGCTCCCAGCTGCAGAGAAAGCACAGATGCTTTCTCCCTCTGTACTGTGCTGCTGAGGAGCCAGCACAGAGCCAGCAGCAGAGCCAAACAGCCCAGGCTGGTGGACAGGAAGGTTTGTGTGGTGCCCTGCAGCACTACGGAAGGGTGAGCACCTTTCTGCTCCTGCCCATCCCTCTCCTGGGCTGCAGGGTGCACTGCTGCTGGGGAGGTGCACGTGGCATCTCAGCTCTGGAGATTCACAGCATCACTTCTCTTGGAGGCACTCCAATCCCAATGATCCCAATGAGTGTCTACCAATCCACTTTCCTTGTAGTCTGAGGATGGCTATGTCAGACTGCCTCCTTTCAACAGGTTACTGAGGAAAACTAATAAATAGCACCTGCCAACATGTCCTGGAGCCCCTCAGTTGGACCTGACCCCAACTGCCTTAAGGTAAATGGAGCTCTCTTATCACTGGGAAGGAGTGGTGGGACAGGGAGTGCTGTGCCACAGGCTGCATGACAGCTCTGCTCATCTGTCTGCTGTGGTCCTCCAGCATCACAGCACAGCAGCCCTGGAGTCCAGCAGAGACAGGGACCTGAGCCTCGGAAGATGGAGTTTAGTCCTCTGTGAAAATTCTCCCCTGCTGAGTTTATTTTGGGCAAGTTATTTCAATTTCTCCTACATCAACAGACCTTGCCAGGTCAGAGGCTGGCTGGTCTTACCGAGGTCTGTGGATAAACAGTTCAATGGTAGCCCTGGGAACAGGGTGTTCCTTGCAGATGGTCTTGTGAGTGCTACTGAGAAGCTGGCTGGCATTAGGAGAAGACCTGAGTCCACAGCTGTGAGATTCCCACAGCCAGAACAGGAAGAAATGGCTGCAGTCCTAACCTACACTCTGTTGGCAGTGCTGGGATGGGGATTCCTCCCCGCATGCGTGTGCCCCCACTAGAACCAGGCCATGTAATCATCATGCAGCCAAAACAAAACAAAAATCACCCTATTTTCCATGCAAAGGACCATTTCATATGTACCTCAAGTACCTCTTCTGTCTTGATGGCCTAACAAAGTCACAGGATTGAGTAGGCATCTTTTCTCTAAATCTCTTTTGGCAGATCTTTTCATTAATCATTGCTGATCTGAACAGTTTGATTCCACTGAAGTATGTAAAGCATGCGCTCAGTGACTGACTTAGTTATGGAGTCACCATTTAGTCCAGAGGTTAAATGCAAAGTTGTATTACACATAGAGTATTGCTAAAATAACTCCAGGCTTTTAGTTTTGATTTCCACTTTATTGATTTGCACGAGGTAAATTTAATTCCAAATATTAGAGATGGCTGAGATAGTCATTCAATTTTGTTATTGTAGTGAAGAAACCATTAGGAAAATGGAGTAGTAAAGGTCACAGTAATCTTTTCTGGAATGAAGAACCAATTTTATTCAGAGGTCAGATTTGAACCAAAAACTCTACAGCACTCTCACTATGTCATTATTTAGGCAGTTATTTACACAGTTTCATAGATATACAACAATCACAAAACATGACTGCTCCAAAAATGTAAAAGTGTGAAAAAGCCTCTCTCCTTCCACTCATGGGCTGTGAATTTCCCATGTTATGCAAGGAATTTCCTATGTTATCTCACCTGCACTCCTGAATTTACTCTGTTGTGACTTTTGACAACAGCAAGCTTCTCTTTGACCTCAGGCATGGTGTTGATATCAGGGTGTTAAAAGAAGGGGACTGATGAGGACGGGGCCTCCTCCTGACTTTTCTGCAGACTCCTTGCATAACTCCAGGTAAGCCTTGTGAGGGCTTTGTTCCTTCATTAGCCAAAACAGGGCTAGCAAAACACCTATATTTCCTGAGGTTGAAGTAAACGTAATCTTTTTCCAAATAGAAATATGTGTGAACTGCAAATGCAAAATAAATATCTGGAACTATACTTCTTCCTCTTTTTTACACACTGAGTTATCACTAAGTCTATAATTCTAATTCTTATATGGCCTTATTGTCCTGGGTGAGCACTAGAAGTAATGCTTATTTACATAATATAAAATTACATATGTTGAAGACTTCACTTTCTGCTTACCATCCCATCCACCAAGGGTTCCTTCCACCCCTACATCCCACAGGACTGTCCCTGTTTAATTCATATACTGTATCTTTCTTAAAGGGAAAAAATGGGCATGAAAGCAAATATTCTACAAAGGTCTGATTAGAAATCCTGTGATTTGTATGAGTGTCAAGATTGATTGCCTAAAGTGTGTGGAGAAACACGCTTTCCTAAAATTTCCTCATAAGTGGACTAAACCTATGGCATAATTTATATGCTCATTTCTTCAGTTGCTCTACTGAATAAAAGTAAAAAATATTTTTTCTTATATCAACACATTTTAATTAATAATGTATTGTATTAAATTTTCTGATTTAGATTTTAAGCCCTTTTGTGCCATTGGTGTGCCAATGATTTTCAAATGTTACTTTGTCTGAAATACAAAGTAAGATGGAAAATGGCTTCAGAATCCTGGATTAGCTGTCACTGATGGCATAAGTCTGTCAATAGCAGCCAGTAAATGCAGGAGACTGACTTTCTCCTCTTATATTTATTTATAACTGCCATTTCAGAATAGCAATAAGACGCTGCAGGCCATGCATTTTGAAGGGATTATTGCACTTCTCTTATGACTAAAGTCACCTGCCCTTTAGCCTTGTGTCTTATAACACCTCCTGAGGAGTTCAGTAGTAGTCCAGAAATGACAGCATGCTGTGTCCTATAGCTTCAATATATTTAGCTTGATCATATGGAGAAATAATGACAAAGTAGGGGAATGCACAAGAAACCCACCCCAGCTATTCCATTCTTTTTCTATTCTTTTCAAAACAACTTAAAAGTGAAACAATTTGCAGGTTGCCAACTGTTTGTTAAAGCGTATATGAAACATGAAAGGATTGTTTCCCTGTTACAGTTAGGGTATCTTGCAGTACATATGAAATACCAACCTTTTAGTACAGTTTGGATTGTTGTATAATATAGAAATAAAGCTAAATTCTTAAAAGGGTTAAACAGTTCCATTCTGCCTTAAATTACCACTGTCATTCAATTCATTAGATGAGTTTATGGAGTTACGATATGTCTGTAATTTATAGCCTGCTTACTGACAAAGCTTAATGCTAACATATGCCTAATTTGCCAAGGTTATCTCAAGCCCCATTCATCTCCCCCACTAACAATATGCTGCTGATTCCATGCTTCATGGATGAGGTACATGCGGTTTCATATTTAGTGCTATCAATCACAAGTAATTGCCTCCAGCTCCCCGCCTCAGTGTTCAAAGTAATTTCTCTTCAGCCTCCGAGGCTGCATGAAAAGGGAACGCTCGTAGCCAGAGGAGGGCATCCTCCTCCAGCCTTAGCAACTGCAGGCCTCAAGCAGCTGGAAATCAGAGAGCAGCTGCTATTTCCAAACTTTTCTCTTCTGGAGCACACGCTTTTGGCAGTCAGGAAAGCACACTCCCGGGTATGTGATTGTGCAGCAGTGGCACTTCTCTATGGGAAGTGAGCTGGCTTCTGGAGTGCTGCCCTTGGGATTTCCCTGTCCATGCAGCTGGGCTGGTCTGGGGCACCTGCAGCCCATGTGCCTACACCCCAGATCACAGTTTGAGGATGTACCATCCCAGTCCCCAGCCCTTAGTCTGGCTGTGCTGGCATGCAAGGTGTGGTAGGACCAGAGGCTGCCAGAGGAGGCTACAGTACACATCTGTACTTTCAGTATTTACTGAGTCTTCTCAGTGGGATTGCCATACCAACAACAAACTGTACCTTATGTAGCATAACAGTTCTAAATCATGAGAGTCCCTGTTCTGCCAACTCTGTGTAAACCTGTGCCCAGCTTTGTTTCTGGGAAGGGTCACACTGGTTTGTCTTGCAGAAGTGGGTACAATATACCGATCTGAGAGTGACTAACTCACAGTTCCCTGTTCTCTTCCTCTTTGTCTGCATGCTGTTATTTTCTGCAACTTCACGTTAAATTATAATGCCCCCTTTTATCTGCATGTACTTACCCTCTCCCCATTCAGTTAAGCTTTTTTGGTTTGCCTCTGGTCGCCCTTGAAGGTGGACACTGACTGGAAGATCCAGCTGCAGTGTCTGATCCTGAACTGTTTATGCATAGTCTTATTGGAAGTCATGGGCATTGCTCAAAGTCTCGTATGAGTACTAACATTTGTATTTACAGCACGTGGATAGAAATTTCAATTTTAATGCGAACAAACACACACACATTGTCTGTCGAATGAGCTGCTGAGCCATGCAGTTATGTAGCTTCCTGAGCCTTCAGATACATTCCAGACATCTCTTGGATCACATTAGAAAACAGAGAGAATGAGCTAACAAGTATGTTTTGCCTAAAATATATGTCCCAATTCATTCTGTGTTCCAACAAAAAAGAATATCAAGGGAAAAAAGTTTCCTCTTGGATACTTTGCTATCAATCAGCTGTAATCTCAGATTTGTTGAAGATGTTGTGCTTGATATTCTGAAACTTCCCCAGAATAATGGAGACTGTTTGGCAGACCCAGTGAAACTCTCTGTTCATGTTAATTGACTGTGATCTGCAGTTCTGAAAGAAATGACTGCAGCTAAAACAATTCTGAATGGCTGAACAGCTGTAGAGGATTTAAAACCACAGTAATATTCATTACTTTCACTGCATAGGAATACCGTAAATTTCAAGTCCACTAGGAAAATAAAAAGCATTCTGGAGAAAAAAAAGAGAGTTTATTTAAAGAAATAAATTATGCTGATTTTGGTTGTTTTGGTTTTGGGGTTTTTTTTTAAGAATTGAAAATCACTATCCTGTATGGAAGTGACAGCTGAACAACAGTGTTAGCTTCTGTTACAGATTTGGGGTTTTTTCTTTGTTTCTGTGCTGTGCCAGAACTCAGGGGCATGCCATGAAAAGATAGCAGTCATGGACTTCACATAGGTTTACTTCAAAAAGAGCTAACTCCTATAGCAATCAGAAAAACTGTTGCACTTGCACTTGCAGAAGAAAAGCCTACACTATGTGGCTGTGTGATTGATTGTGGTTATGCTTGTTACGAACTAACATTTGGGTAAAATTTAAAACTGTGATTCCTGCTTGTACTTACAAAAGATTTTATTTCTTAAGAGTCTGATAGGATAAAGTCAAAGAATCTGCTAAAAATTTGTATCCATTTTACTGCGTGGTCTCAGATCAACAATTTTATTTTTATAGTACAGGTCTAAATTTTTAGGTGTGCCTTTTAGTCAAATCAGGTTAGTAAAAGAAATACATGTCACACTGTTTTCCATATAATTTATTGAATATGATTTACAATTTAATTGGGCTATACTGTATGGACACAAAATAAATTCCACTCAAAGGATTCAATATATTAAATTCAATAGCTATTAATTTCCAGAGGGGTAGGATATATATTTTTTTCTATTAGGAATATCTGAAATAAACATCAAAACAAATCAGAGAAAACATGTCTGAAATGGAAGAGTTTCAAGGTTGTTTTTCAATGCAAGTGTTGTGAGATTTTGAGAAGATACACATTTGTCTAAACACAACTTAAGCAGCACTAGCCAATAAAGTAAGTATTCAGAAAACTTATCTTTTTGTTTTAAAGATTGTTTCTTAAATCAGTGGCTGGAAGGAAATGTCTTTGTGAATCTCTGCATACATTCCAAAGGGCTCTAAGGCTAAGTGGCTGCACTTTGCATAGCGTCTGCTGACTTCCCATTCAGAGCCCCTCTGGCAGGCGGGGGGTGGAGGGGTGCTGTGCTGTGGTTTGTGGGAATAGGCTCTTTCAGTTCTGGTTTATTACATGGCTAATTAACCAAGGTCACCGAGCTCTTTTATAAGCCTGCCAATAGAGACATCACTGGTGCTTTAACAGATCTGTTTATTATATTGCATGCCCTGATAATATGACATCGATTTAAAAAAATATATGGGGCAGCATTTATCTGGAGCATTGTATAAACATGCAAATATGGGAAACAAAAAATCCTGTGAAATAATAGGCAATACAATATTTTTATGTATTTAATCTTAAAACCAATTATTTTCTATAGTATTGTGCAATGGTTTGATGTAGCAAATATAAACAAATGGAATTTATAAGCTGTTAATGTGCCACAGTAATAACCTGAGTTACCTGTGACAAAGGATTTTCAGGAGATTACCACTCTATGTACAAATTACCATGGAATGTCTGGCAGTGAACAATTGGTGAGTAAGACAAGGAGCTGCACCTCAGGATTATGCACCAAGCTAAAATAAACCTGTGTCCCTGAAACTGGTGTGAATGCAGAGTAGGTCTCCTTACTCCTGGCTCTGCAGAGAGCCACCTTGCAAGATAGTGTCAACCTCGTTTCTGTAGCTAAGGACTCTCTTAAAACTAGTAACAACACTGCTGTTCTCTGCACCAAAATTTCAGGTTAGAGTCCTCCTCAGGCTGTTCTTGGCATGAATGGTGTCCTCCACCCTGCTCCAGTCCTGCCTGTGAGCACAGGTGTGTGTGACATTGACCCTGTATGGATAACAGCTGCAGCCACTCCCTGGGGAGCTTTGGCAAGAGCTCATCAGCCCCACAACACCCAGCTTGTACCTTCCCCTGAGTGACCCCACAGCAGCTGTGCATGGCTCCCTTCTCGTCTGCCAAGAGCAACTCATGGAAGCACCACTGCTGCATGGCAGTATCCTGAACATCAGCAGAGCATCCCCTGCTCTGTGCCAGCCTCTCCTCAGACATGGGATCATGAGCTGCAGCTCCTGTGTCTCACTGGGAGTGGCTGTCACTGCAGGTCACTGATCCTGCATGTGAGATTATCCCTAATGGAGCATGTTTGTCCATGGATATGTGGATATGGCAATGTGTCTCAAAAGTCCTACCCAGTCCACCCAGGTCCTACCTGGTGTGGCTTGACCCCCACAATGCTACAGACTTGAAACGGAAGGATTTCAAGATGATCTTCCAAAAGGCAAGGAATATGCAATCCAGTCTTGAGTGATGGTGTGGCAGCAGTCTGAAAAATCATATCTGGGAAATGCCATCCTGCACTTCACAGGATCAGAGTCACAAAATCACAGGCTGTGTTAGGTTGGAATGACAGTGGGTTGTCTGGTCCAACCTCCTTGTTTAAACAAAGTCCCCAGATGGTTCTTTAATATCTCCAATGTTCAGTCACCTGCACAGTAAAGTTCTTCCTCAAATGAGGTGGAGCTTCCTGTGCATCAGTTCCTTCCTGTTGCCCCTTCTATTGCCTGGCACCACAGAGAAGAGCCTGCTGTAGTGTTGTATCCCATTTTATCTAGGAGAGAGATCACAGGGTTCAGTGTGCACCCCAAAGTCTCTTAAAACTCCTGGAATGCCACAGGGGGTTTGTGGCCCCAGCTGCAGTTTTCTGGGCTGTGATCTGAAGAGGCCCCACAGCCGCCCCACCTGCACACATTGTACTTCCAGGGGGATCCAGAGCAGGTAGCCAGCTGTGATTCTCTAATGACCTTTCCTGTATTTCCTCCAGAGGCCTCCAGAACACTACGGAACCATCTCTCAGTACCTCTCTGCATATCAGTCCCATCCTCAGCCTCACATCCTATCTTTGTACCAAGCAATTGTCTGTTTCCTTGCCATCAAAGACAAAGATCTCAAAGATTAGCATGTAGTCTGCTGGAAACCTGGCCTCTTGAACCATGCTGTCCATAGTCTGATTTGTACCTTCCATGTGTAGGTAATTCATCTATGGTAGGATATACCACCTCGCTTGTTACTGCTAGGAGAACTCCCACCCTCATTACTCACATAATATTCAAATAAGCTTCCTCTAGCTCTCCCTACTTTAGCAGAAAGCTTCTCCTAAAAATTTAGTGTTCATCTCATCAGATTTTTTGGTGGGTTCTTCTATTATATCTCCAAAGATTCGGAACATGATTAGGCTGCCAGTGCATTGAAACCACCATCTCAGATGGCGCAGAAATCACCATCCTCTCCTCATGTGCCTCTCATGTCTACTGTATTCTCCTGAACCTACTGGGTGGAATTCAGCTCTAGAACAGGATACTTGTGTTTGGATACGTGCCTGTAGGAGCCCTTGTGGTCAGCTGCATCTCATGGATACAGTCAGTGGAAGGGCAGAGTGGTTGGCTTCCCCAGGCATGGATACCAAGGGCCTGATTCATCTACCAGAACTCTCTGGTAGGGTCACAGTGCACATGTGGGAAGTCTACAGTAGTGCATGTATCATCACATGATGATAGCTATTAAGGGATCCTAAGACCATACTGGGAAAAAAAAAAAAAAAAAAAAAAAAAAAAAAAAAAAAAAAAGAAAAAAAAAAAAAAAAAAAAGAAAAAAAAAAGCAAACTAGTTCTCTGGACAGAAGCTTTTGTTCCTTTGAAGTATGAGATGCCTGGAGAAGCTAAAGAATGGTAATCAGCTTTATAATCTGATTAACAGCACCACTGAAGCTGGTGCTGGTCATGGTGGACCACATCTGCAGTAGCCACAACTAGCAACATTCCTTTCTGTTGTCCTTAGAAGGATCTAATGAAAAACCAGACAAGATGCAAAGAATGACCAGGCCTTTTCACAGCCTTTTACAGTTCATATGGGAAATTGTATCATTATTAGTCACTTCTTACAAGTCACTCCTATAAACTTGGTTTCTATTCCTTCCTACACCTTTTCTGGTCTTCCTTCTTGGACACAAATTGTCAGAATGAAAAGAGAAAAAGCTGAGAACAACAAAAAAAAATTCCCTAAAACCCCCAACCTAAAGAATTACACTCTGTCAGAATGAAGTGTCAGTAGGCATCAGATTTCTGACTCTATGAAGATCAGGCAAAGAGAGGATTTTTGCTGTCTTCTGTACTTCATAATTTAGCTAATTTAGCAGATGAATCTGGAATTATATTTTGCTCTTTAGCTGTTTAATATCCAGTTACAGTCCTTGGAACATGGGTCAGAATACTGTTCTAGCTATCAGAATATAGGACAGGCTAGTGACCTGGATTAGATACAGAGAGACACTCGTTTGCAGCTCTTTTGTCACACATAGATTTGCTCTCTCTCTGCCAAGAGGGAAATTCAAGCACATTATTCATGTCCTGGGTGAGTGCAAGGATGGAACAACTACCTCTCACCTTTCCAAAAACGAGAAGAGTGATGGGTTCTCCACTTTTCATGAAACAAAATGAGATGCATCTTATTTGGTCTGATTTGATTTCAAATGTAATTGTACTTTTACTCACTCTGGCCTAAGTACTTTCACACGTAGTGAGTGCAAACAGGCTGTCCTTTTGAGGTGGGGGTTGCAGGGTTACAGAGAATGTCTCCACACATTTGTGTCCTGACACATCCATGCAATCATACAAATAGTTTAACCCTCTGGAGATGACTGCAGTAAAGAGTAGTTTCTAAATATTTTAAATTGGAGGCAACTTAAGATGTCTGCTTGTTCAAACTGGCATAAAATATGTTATCAGGATATTTTTTCTATGATTTGTCTGATTGTGGAGCCTTGGATGTTCAGACTGAATCGGCACAATTTTTTTCATTTCACTCTGAAAGGTCAGACTGAATATATTCTGTTTTTACTTATAGGTACAGTTTGACAGAGAATCTCGCTGTTGCTGCCACTCCAGCTATAAGGGCAGTGTATTAGCAAACATTTAATTACCTATTTCGTAAAACCTAAACTCACATTTTATAGGAAAAATCAAACCACGATTTTTCTGGAGAGGAGCATGTTAAGACTTTTATTGCTTTTATTTTCTTCCAGCAGTGCCTAATATCTAAATGACATAGATTTAAGCCACTTCCAAAAGCTTTTGACTTGAGTAGGCCATGCCAACCATTTTACCAACAATCTTTTCCTTCCACAGCTATATTTTTTCTAGTCATGTGAAATATGCTGTGTTTGGTATTAATTTTCTGTAATTCTTTGGGTAAAAAGGTCAATAACCTTCTTATCCTACCATCTTTTCTTCTGAACACCATTCTTTGTACCTGTCTAATAACTTGAACATGAAAATTTAAGGAGTTAATGTCTGTTCTCAATGTTTCTCAAGAGACCTTTTGGTTTTAGACACCCACACATCGTCTCTTTTTGTAAGAAGAGGTGTTTTTCCTTTAAGCTCCCATACACTGTTTGCTAAATCCTCAGCAAGCTGAGGGGTTTACACCAGCAGGATGGGTACACATGGTCCTGTGAAAGCTGCCATTAGAGCAATTCATAAATGTGGCTAACAGAGCGGTAAGGGCACTGTGAGTTCTAAAATACCTCCACATCTTGGATCTTAAAGTTCTCCTAAAACACTCTGTTACTGTGCAGTTTTGACTTCTCTATGGCTAACAAAATTACAAACATTATGTTATCTCAACAATCTGCTGGAAGACCTGTTAGGAAAATTCTTTAAGCCTCTCAGGATGTAATGTCTGAACTTCACTTCTTTCAGAAAAAAATTCTTTGAAAGGCCTCTGAGCCTTCATTATCCATCTTATCTGCTGATCCCAAGCCCCAGGAATATTATATATACCTAAACTGTGCTTCCCCTTGTGCAGCCCCACACAATAGAAATACTTCTGCCTGCTTTAAAATGTACTTGTGCTGCCTTGTGTAGAGTGGAGGCCAACATTCTGCTTGTTGGGAAGTCAAAGCCTCACTACATTCATTTAGCTTCCCAAAACACAAAGTTCACTCTTCCCTAAATTGTTAACAGGTCACTACAAAAACTTTTTAATGGGAGCATTCCTGTAGCCAACACCAGGGTTTATTTGGCTTCTTGAAGGAGGATGAGAGATCTGCTGAGAAGAACTTTCCTGAGATCCCATTCCAAGCCTTGGAAAAAATGCTTGGAGTTTCTGTTCTTGCAGCCAGAAGAAAGGGCAGCAGGAGGTTCTCTGGACTGCTTGAGGAACAGAAAGGACAGTGGGGACTTTGTTTGCTTTGATCTTGCAAGGAGAGACCAGTGGGTCAGTGGCTTAATTCTGAGCCAGGAGGATTTGGGGCTGCTATTTGTCTTGATTGGAAAGAAAGGGAATTTAGGATTTAGTCCGACTAAAAACACGTCCAAAACTTTTATTTTTGACACAAACTTCACACAAAAGGAAAGTGGAGGTTAGGAAAGGGGACTGGCTCAACTTCTGGAGCAGATTTCACTTAATGATGTTCAGATGTCAGCATTATCTCTTATGATTTCCTAATTCTTGTCATCAAATGCTATTGTTTTCTTCTGTCCATAATTCTGTCAAGTTTCTGTGACTTGGGATTAAATTTGTTTTGCTTGCACTCTGCCAGTACCTGAATACTTGTAAAAAAAGGCACGACTTCCCTGGGAGTGATGTTAGAAAAGGCTTTTGTGATCCCTTTCAACCTTTTTTATATAAATCTTCACCATTTTTATGTTTTTGAGCAGGTATTCAGTTTGTCATGAAACATGATCTGGGAATAAGGAGGGGCTCTTTTTGCCTCATGAGACTGTGTGTGGATAAAAGACAGGAAGAACTTTACTACTTTTTCTGTCATGGGCCTGGTCTATCAAAAGTGGTGATTCATCTTAGGTATCTCAGATTTTGCTTCTCTGATTTGAGACATGTGAAGGAAATTGGGAACCAGAAGATTTTTTAACAGTGTCACTTACCATTTAAAAAAATCTTTATTTAAATATAAAAATATTTATTTAAGTTAAAAGTAAACTCTTCCAAAATATTCCTGCATTCTGCTCAATATTTCCTTCTCTGCTACAATATTTTAATTCCATTTTTCATGTAGGAATTAACCTACCTATTTAACTTTTTCCTTTAGCCATTTTTTATTTTTATATGTAGGTATTTTATACTGTGAAAACAGAACTTGTCTTGACGTTATTCCATCTCCAATTACGTATGAGCATTTATCTCTTTATGTGTGTTTACTTAAAATTAAGTGTCTTAAAGTACTTAACAAGATTACTTTTTAAAGAATCCTAAGCATGCCTGTCTTAATACTTGAGGATAAGAAACCTTAGTTCTTTTTGTCCATGTATTTGCCCTGAATGTAGAACTTCTTATAAAGTGAGAGAAATGTTGTTGGACCTGCCAGGGAATCAGCTTTCCAAATCCCAGCCTGAACTCTGACAGGAAAAAATAAAAGCATAAAATATCCTCTACAAGTCGGTCTGAACAAGTGTGTGTATATATATATATATATTTCTGCACAGGAAAACTGAGTTTAAAACTAGCATTTTGCCTTTGACTATATCATCTTATTCCTAAACACCTCTCTTGAAAAGCCATGCTTAGGCTGGGAAAAGAAGGATTGCAATTATGTAAATCTTTCAATCCTATATAAATACAGCCTATCTACAGAAGCTTGTTAAATCTCTCTCAGTTGCAGAAGTGGTGCTTGCTCATCAAACCAGGAAACATTTTATATGTTTCCTGGAAATATAACATTATGACCAAACTCAAACTAAAACTCACAATTCAAGCTCTGACTATTGGATATGAATCTACTAAAGATGTCACAAAATATTTAGAGTAAACATAAACAATAATATTCAATGTTTATTAGTTGAAAATTTTTAAACAAATGCAAAGTAGTACAAATATTCAACGGACAGAAAAGAAGAGATTTAATCGTGTAACTAATAACTGTTAATTTTTGTCTCCATGAAATAAAAATAACACCTGAAACTTGTTTTCATACTCTTTTGCTGATCTTGGGTAAAGGCCCTCTTATGCTTTACAAAACATTCTAGGGAGTGGGCATTTTCATAACAAGTATGATAAACAACTAGTTCTGAGACTTTCATTATGTCACTGTGTTGAGAAATCCTCAAAAGATGCACATGGAGTATTTGAATTGTACCATTTTGTACATCACCTCCCTTCTGGGTACTTCACAGGTTCACTTCAGGCTGGCTCTCTCTCTGGCTGCTGACCTGACAGAAGTGTTTATACTTGAGATGCTTCTGAGCTGCCATTCTTCAAAATTGCCTGTAGCTCTATTTGCTCAGTTCTGCAAGGGGAAGGGAAAGACAGACTCTAATTTTCACCCTGTTATGTGTACATTTGCTTGTTGTTTGTATTTGTTGTACTTCTATTCTGGGCTTTCATCCAATACCTTTTATTAACATTTTTTCTTGGCTGTCTTTCCCGTTCCACATCCTATTTTAAATTTATTTTAACTTATTTCAACACTTGTCAATTTTTTAGCACATTCTGCAGTCTTTTTTCCCTGTTTACTGGAACTGTTTCCTTCACAACATTCCTCAGAAAAGTCTCCATGTCTCAATAACAGTGTTCCATTTAAGCTCTCTAAATAAATTTTTTTGCATCATCATCCACTGACATAGGGTTTCCCTGTCCTAAAATTTTGAAAGGAAGCGAATTTAGCTTAAAAGTCAGTTTCTTGGCCAGAGATTTCATTTGCATTGAACAGAAATAAGGTAGTATGTCATTGTTGCGACAGCCACAACACTCAGAGTGCTTCAATAAAACTTCAGAGAGCTTCAAGCATCAGCATCTCATTAACTAAAAGTCTTTCATACCTTTTCTATGTAGCTTCCCATGGGCAGCTCCACACAGTTCTGGCTCTTTCTCTCCTTCTTCTCTCTTCCTTCTGCAGTTCCAGCTCGCTCCTTCCTGTCCCTGGCACAGCCACCTGTCCCTGTCTGTCCCTCCTACAGGGGCTCACCTGATCTGTCCCTTGCCCCACCTCCTGTCCCTTCCTCCTCACAGCACGGCCAGCAGACTCCAAGTGACTCTCTACCACCCAACTCACTCTTTATCCCAGCCAGAGCTGGGAGGGCAAGGCTGTTCCCACTCTTTGGTGATTAACACAGCTGCAATATATCAGGGGCATGATTGTCTTTAGCTCTATCTCTGTCTTCCCACAACAGTGCTAAGCTTCTTCAGTGGAGCCCTTTTCCACCTCCTGACAGAGTACTGAGAAAATGTTGCAGCTGAGCCTGGGACTTTTTATTTTTACTACTGGTCTGAAAAGTCTAGTTTGGTTTCCCTTCAGATGTAGAGAGCTGGAGAGACAGATCAGTCCAACACCTACACTTTTAACCATCTCTGGTTAATCTCCATCTTCTATTAGGGTCTCATTCCATTTCCTCATGTTCTAGGAAGAAGCCATAGGGATTTGAAACCTTGTGAACTGGAAGACTTTGGCAAACAGGGACAGAAGAATATGAGGTCCCTGTTTACTGGGGACTGTCTCATCCTGTCATGTGCCTAACAAACCTGTCCTCACAGAGATGATCTTCTTGAGAGGTGCCAACCATGGAGGCTGCTGTCCTCCACAGAAGCTCAGCCACCTTTTTATGCTCTGGAGACATTTCCATGGATGGGAAGGTACAGATACTGTTACAGTTCATGTCCCTCTTCTGTCCCAAATCCCTGCTTCAGCTGGCATGGGATTCTGACTTGCAGAAGCTGTGTCAGATGCCTGGCCAAACCTAGGTCCACATAATTCCAGCAATACTGAAGCTTCTGATGTTGATTCACTCTCACTGTTTAATTAGGGCCCCTAAACCATCTTGGTGTCCAACTCCTACCACATGAATGATCAACTATATCTGCTTCAGTCTGGTGGGAGCCACTCTGTGCACTAGGAAGCACTGAGTAACAAAGGACCTTTTAATTCACTATGTCTCTTCAGATCACAAAGGTAAAACAAGTCAAGAGGACAAGGGAACAAGTCAAGGGAGGGTTCTGAAGCATGTCAAGTAGAAAGAGTTGCACAACATGCATTCAGTAACCACAAGCAACTAAAGCAGGAGATAACTGAGCTGGTAACAAACCCATGGTTTCCAGTCACTAAAATGTATGTGAGAAAGGTAAAGACACATGCTTTAAAGAAAATTCTATAATTGTGCCATGGGAATTGTAGGGTATTCCCAGGGCAGTGGCTGAGAAAAATGCACAGTATGCAAGAGATCTAATATCTGGCAGTCAGTGAAGAAACCAAGATGCAGCAGGGAAAATCACTGACCCAGGTATGAGATGTATATCTGTTTTTTCATGTTTCTCTTTATTTTGTGATTTTATGTGTCCTGTTTGTAGTAGGGGAGATGTTGAAACAGTTTGGGCCACCATGGCATCATTGTCCTGTTTAGCAGTTGGTTGTCCAGTCCAGGAGGAACATCATTGTTGCCCATGAAAAGTCTGACCAAAGTTAAGAAGAAGGTATGAGCAAACTCACTAAGTTTTAATCTAAGCAAGACAGATGTGGTGCTGAAGAAGGAATCTGCAGGAACATATATACCTTGGGGGAAGGGAGATTTGATTTCTTGGTGGGCATGTGCCTGTTTTTCCATGAAGCACTGGCAGTATAGGAATGTTTATTACCCTATGTGTATCTTGAGTGAGGTGTGGTGAGATAGACATTGCCTTACTGATTTCTGGAGTGGAGTATTTCCTCTTGCTAGGTGTATCCTTGGGGCTGACAGGGAAACCACTAGAAGGCAGGCCAGCTGAGATGTGCCAACCTGGGACAAAGCGCTTCCCAGGGCTGTGTCTACACTAGCACAGCTCAATAGTACTGCTCTGTGTAGCACAGCAGTTAAATGGTTGGAAAGCTACCTCCTTCATTTCTCCTTCCTCCCCAGCACAGAAGAGGTCAACAGGCACTTGAAGAGGGATTCCCCAGGTTTAATTGTTCAGCAGTTTCTAGCAAGATACTTCCAGTGGATGACTCTTGACTCTGAGGTTCTCTTCAAGGAAGCCCAGAATGGGTTCATTGGCCTGTGGGGCACAGACAGGCTTTCACCTGAAGCAGAAATGGACAGGTTGGTTTTGTTTTGGAATTACACACAGAGAAAGGAGAAAACCATTGAGAAGTGGTGATTTGGTGAACTTTGTGCATTGATTCTGCACTAAGCATGTTATACATTAAATGGAAATTGAATGACAGGTAACACAATCTGCATATTAGCTCCCCACCTCCATTGTCAAGTTCGTTTTGAGCCCACAGTTTTTAAAGATGGGATTGATTAATTTGCTGTTCCCTGTATTCCTTTGTTTATGCTACTGGCTCCCCTAAAGACTCAGCCTCTCAAAACTGAAACAAAAAGCAACTGAATGTCTTATCCTCACTGGCCATTCCATTAGATTGTGTTTTGGACAATGGTATTAAAAATCACTCTACAGCATAAATGTTGGCAGACAAATACATTTGCATAATCTGAGTGACCATGATGTCCCAATTTGAATAGAACATTCTGAAATCCACTAGTATTTAATGGACTCCAAATGCCAAAGAGCATCAGAAAACCCACTGCTTCTCCGTCATACTTTTCATAATCTCAGTTTACCCATAGGAGAGTAATACAGTGTAATTTACTTTGTGATGGGTAGATTGCACAAATCTGGTAGCATGCTCTTCTGCTGTGGATCACTACTGAATAAGACTTGTAGGCTGAAGAATCTGAATGTCAAGCAATGCCAGAATTTATGATTTATTGTTTCACGTTGCTTGCACTTTACAACCCAAGCTTGTAAGAAGGTGTATCTCCAGCAACTTCGTTCATTTCTGAATTCACGAAAGATTCATCAAAGAGAAATCCTGCTTTCACACTGGTGGGAGCTTACAAACAACAGGAGAGAGCAATCTGATGGTAATACCAATGATCAAGAATTGGAATCTAATGGAAAATAATCCATGCATGTGCCAAAATTAAAGCAGAAAATTTTATTTTCTATAAAGGCAGAAATCTGTGTGGAATACAGAAGTAGTCTGGTGATTTTTTATCTATTTTTTATTTTATCTGAGATTTTATTTAAATTTTTTCACCTGGCTTTGGTAAACAATACAGACTCTTTGAGAACTCCTGGGCTATAGCTGAATTGGAGAGCCAAAAAGTGTTTCCAGGCTCCTAGGCTGGGGTGTAAACTCTACCTGCATTTTAAGTCTGTGTTGGAGTGAGATGTATGAGCCCATTGTAACATTCCTTCTTCTCTAGCAAAGAAACTTTTATGTATGGGCTAAAGAGGAACTACACCACATTCTGTGAGATGCCCTCTGCAGACAAGAGGTATCCAGCCAGGATGCAGACTTTACCAAAGCAAACAAAAGTGCAGAGATGCAAGTTGTGGCTGTGTTATGCATGTCATGGTAATGAGAAATTTAAGTTATTTTCAAACCCAGTAACTTGAAGCACCTTGAGAGGTGGTCTTAAGAAAGAATTAGGGAGAGCACACTTTGAATTACTTCATTAATTATTTTGGATTAGGAGATACTGCCAAGTATCATGCCAGCAATGTTGCTTCACATTTATAAACAGTTCAGATTTTACATTCAAAATACAAAGATGTACATGGAGGGGCTCTGACATCTTATACAGGAAACGGCATGGTATGTACAAGTCAGAATACCCCCAAATTGCTTGTGTCTGTAAATCTCCTTTTGCACTGAAATGTCAACTTGCCAAGATTCCCCCAAAATCTCATGAAGGAATGAGGCTTCAGAGGTTTGGTTCTGGATTTCAGCAGCTCCTGGCTCTGTAATCTCTACTGATGCCTGTTCCTGGAGCAATCTGCATTCATAAGTGATTAAGAGATGCTTTGTCCTTCAGGTTTTGTAGGTCGTTTCATTATTAGAAGCTTGCAATATTTTTTGCCAGACTTTCTCTCTCTCTTTCGTTCTCTCTTTCTCTCTCTCTTTCTCCAAAACAAAAAACCAAACTAAAACCAAACCTGATCTTTTTATCTTTTTAACCTTAGAAGAATCATTGGTGAGATCAGAAGTTTAATGGAGCTGTTTATTGTAGTTCAAATAATCTCTAGAAGCATCTTCCTGGAGCTGTAACAATGGAAGGGTATTTTATAGCTTTGAGAATAATAGTGTCATATGGAAAAAAAGAAAACCTTATTATCTCAAAGTCTTTATCAGACTTAAAGAGCACACTAGAGAGACATTTTTATATATATTTAACTCAATACTTAATAAGAACAGAAATAGACCAAAGAACAGTCTTTACCTAAATTACTGAGCCTCCTGGACTTCTTACCTCTTTGTGTTTGCATGCATGCAGACAGTTTGAAAACAAGCCACCACTCCTGACAAGAGTAATTACTTGAATCTTTGTCCTGGAAACATACTGCATTTACTCTTTGGTTGTGGAGGAGCCAATTGGGAAGCGTGGGCAGCTCAAGTTTTCTTTTCAAGAAGTCCCCATGTCCTGTACTCTGGTCCTTGGCAGGAGCCCATTGGACACCTGTGCTCCCAAACCTGGCCTGCTAGAAGTGCCCACTACAGATGTCAGAGCTCTTTTGTTGACTTCCTATTAGTCGCCACTTAATGGATGTGAGCCGAACACAGCTTTGCCTAAGCACTTATCAATAGACAGCAAACATTCTTCTTTCCATGGGCAAAGGGTCAAACTGTTTTGCCTGGCTATAAAGCTGTGCCAGATAATTGCTGGTGATTAGCAATTTTAATTACCAGGTGCTAGGGGTCGTTTCTTGTGGAGCTTTTTTTGCTGTTGTTGTAATTGGGCAGGCTGTCAATAGGTATGGCTTATTGTATACATGGTGTGTATTTGCAGATACATCGAGCATCCTTTTAAAGTAGGTAAAATAAAGTCAGTAGCATAACTTGCTTCTGATCAGCTGCATAGTTCTCCAACAGGTTTTGTGATAAAACTTGCCTGATACAGGAATCTTTAATACAAATTGCTAAAGCAGCCTTTAATCCTCTTGTAAATTCTTGTATGTACTACTGTCATTGAAGAGAGGCAATGATTTTAAAGTCTTTTCCTGCTACATTGGTTAAGTTGGAAGTAAGCTTGTCAAACATGCTCTACCTCATTGGTTTTGCATGCAGACTTTTAGGGAGTTTTGTAGAATCACAAAATCAGTGGCACAATGAGCAACAAACTAATCTTTCCCCATATTCAGCAACAAAACAGGATCAAAATAAAAGTGACACAAAAGCCTCTTCTCTGATCTTCCTCACAGCAGAGAGAAAGTAAGCAACTGCAATACTTCATTATCTCTTTTTACTAAAATTTCCATGTTTTTCCTTTTACCTACATTATTCTGCATCACAAGCCTTGCAGACATACTGAAGGTCTCTGAAAGCGGAATGTACTGTTTACTAATCTACTTGGGTTAGAAGAATAGGCTTGTTCTTTGAGGCAATAAAAAAAAAGACTAATACCTCTGCAGCAGAGTTCTAGCTCTGATTTATTTGCTCTGCAGTAATATCTTGTCATGTCCCAGCTCCCATCATGGCTTTGTTTTTTCCAGTGATAGCTAGGCTGCTTGAAGGAGGAGGAGAAGCTCACGAGGAGGTATGAAACTGTAGTGTCAGGTCTCTCTTGTGTCAAAAATTGAAGTTGTCTTAATGCTTGAGATTGCTATATTGATGATTATGAAGTTCTTCAATATGGCCTATTGTGCAGCTACAGATTATCCATACTGGTTCACATTCTGCCACTAGTTAATCAGAACTATGATATCACTGAAACCTGCACCAAAAAAAAAAAAAAAAAAGGTAATTAAATAGTGAATGTAGAAAGATGCCTCTGGGAAAAGATGCCCCTTGGCCCTTGGGAGCAGGGGCGCTCTCATCCCATATTTCCATGGCACAGCTACACCCTCTGAAAAGCACAGAACTTTCTCCTTTTTGCTAACTCCAAAATGTGTGGACAAGCTGCAAAATCCTAGTCCTGACAGTACTACAAAGAAAGCTGCAAACAATTAAGATTCCTGAGAAGTAGAGCAGCCTGGAGCTGCTGAATTTGATTCCGTAAAATCAGGCTTTGAATAGTGGGAGATGTAAGACCCTGGTAGCAGATGCAACCATCAGGGGCAAAAAATGTTGATCATAGGACTAAGACATAGTCATGATGGGTTGATCAGTTTTCACAAACAACCCTTGTTTCCAAGCCTGAAATCTGATCTTTACTGTATAAACAAATTTCCTAGCTCAGGTATGATGACATTAGTTATACTTTTCTCTCTATCTTCAGCTGCAAATTGACCATTTTTCTTCCTACACTCTATTCTTGTTTGCCTAGAATCACAGGCTGAAGGGAAAGGTTCTTGATACCAAAAATCACTGATGGCAGTTTATTTTGGTTTCAACATGGACTTACATTCCCTGTTTTTCCTGTCTCCTAATAATGGCAGTTCAAAAAGACGCAGAAATCAACATAAGACTGTCTGCTCCAGTTGCCACAAGAAGTTCACAAAACAGGTGTTTTCCTACTTCTCTGTATTGAGTTGACTCTGGCTGGATGCTAGGCATCCACTAAAGCTCCTCTATCCCTTCCCTCTACAACTGGATGGGGGAGAGAAAATACAATGAAGGATAAGAGCCAGGAGAGATCACTCACCCAATGCTGGCACAGGCAAAACAGATTCAGACTGGAGATATGTATTGAATTTATTACTAACAAAATCAGAGCAGGATAAAGAGAAGTAATATAAATCTTAAAAACACCTTTCCACACCCTGCCCTCCTTCCAACTCTTTCTCCTACCCCCATCAGTGTAGGGAAACAGGAGAGAGGAGGTCACTGTCAGTTCATCACAAGTTTTTCCTGATGTTGCTCAGGGAGAGGAGTCCTACCACTGCTCCAGCATGAAGTCTCTCCCATGGGAGACAGTTCTCCATGAACTTCTCCAACACTAATCCATCCCACAGGCAATGGTTCTTCACCAGCTGATGCAATGTGGGCCACCCTTCCACAGGGTGCAGTCCTTCAGGCATGGCATGGTCCAGCGTGGGTCCCCCACAGTGTCACGAGTCCTACAAGGAAACTTGCTCCAGTGTGGGCTTCTCTCTCTGTGGGTCTGCAGGTCCCTGCCAGGAGCCTGCTTCAGTCTGGGCCTCCCATTGGGTCACAGCCTCCTTTCAGACATTCAGCTCCAGCATGGGGCTTCTCCATGGGCTGCAGGGGCAGAGCTGTCTCACCATGGGCTGCACCACAGGCTACAGGGGTATCTGAGCTCCAGCTCTTGGAGCACCTCCTGTCCCTCCTTCTCCACAAAACCTTGGTGTCTGCAACCAAGGGCTGTTATTCTCACATATTCTCATTCTGCTCTTCTCTGAGTACAATAACAACTGCACAATAACTTTTTTCTTCTTCTTCTCAAATTTGTTATCACAGAGGTGTTACCACCATCTCTGATGGGCTCAGCCTCGACCAACAGCACATCTGTCATAGAGCTGGCTGGCATTGTCTCTGCTGGACACGAAGGAGGCTTCTGGCAGCTTCTCCCAGCACCCTACACCTCTACAGCCCCCCCAATGAAAACCTGGCCATGCAAACCCATGACTCCAGTATGCCCTGAAAAGCAAAGAGAAATATTTAGTTATCTAAACTCATTCATTCCAAACACCTCATGCCATGATCACAGCCTCTCTCCAAAGCCTCAGGTTTCAACCTCAAGTAAATACGAATGCCAGTAGATGGTATCCTTACCAGATATAAAGCAATTGATAGGAATCTGCATGTAAGTGTAACAGTAGGTTTGCTTTCTCTCACTGTTTGTGTGGCAACATGGAGCTGCAAAGGCCTGAGATGAGAATTCAGCTGCATTCATAATGCAATTCCTGAAGAGAGTAGATTATGGATAGAGTTTAAGCCTTAACTTTGAATTGCCTTGCTTTTGTGGATTGAAGTTAGACCCATACAACAGTATTTGAACATAGACTCTGGTACTTTGTTGATATTAGTTACCTACTGTGACACACAGCACATGGCAGTTTCAGTTTTGTGCACTGCAAAATGCAGGTATTGTACACCTGAATTATAATCTTGCTGTGATAATATGCCTCTATTGATTCAACAAAACAAGTTGTCTATTTTGTCTTCACTCAGACATCTCTATGAAAGAAAGACTGACAATCAGAAAGGTAAATATTTTGGACTTCACAACTTGTGGCATGACAAAAAGGATAAAAGTGCAATAATTCTGAAATGAGACCTTGCAGACAATGCCACTCCATTTGAACCAGTGAGATGAACTTCCTACATAAAATGTTTATTATACAACCATGTTAGAATGTAGTGAACAATAATTTTTAAAAGTATAAAGTGAAAAATGATCTATTTAGCATCAAACAGTATGTTTGATACTGCTAAAACATACTGTTTGAAGTATAAATATGAAGGAACAGAAATGTAAAATGAAGCTGAACCATTTCACAAAATGGTCGGTGTCTTAATCAGTGAACAGCTATGCTTCACTTTTTATGAAGTTTTTGTATTTGTTACTAAACTCAGATAACATACAAGCTTTGAAGGCAGAATTCATAGAACACTAAATCTAGTGTCTTCCATGAAAATTAAAGTTTAAAAAAAGTAACTTTCTTATAAAATATTTCAGTCTCATCTTACACTGGCTTAATTTTTTCTTTTCTATACCTTCAAAGTAACTGTGCTGGAATCCTGACGAAGCTGTACTCAATAGGGTGCCCTTAGCAATGCTGATTTGAAAATACCCCTGTATCCAGAGCACGAGAGATGTATTGTTAGAAGGCTGAATTCAGCCTGGACCAGTGTTATCTGACAAGAAATATTGCAGGGCACTAAGAAAAGTGGTTTTAGCCATCTCTTCTACCCAGAATTTTTACTACATGGGTGCTCAGTGGTTGGAGGCTCCACAGCAGCACAGGTGGAGGCTGCAGGGTGTATGTGGCTACCTCCACTACTGTGCATAAAAAGCCACATTTGTACTCAGACTTCTGCCCGGGGTTGTCAGATGCTGGGCCCAAAGGTCAAGCTGGGCTAGCATTTGATTTGTACCCCCTACCACCTCATGGGTCATCACTGAGTCTTTGGAGCCTTAAGAAACACCTGTGGGCTGGCTGCCTCAGTTACTAACCTTCCACTCATACTGCACCAAATATCTAGGGAAAACTAATTAAGGACATATTTCAGTGGATAGTCTTGCAGTGTTTTACTGACTTTTTCAAGAATTGGTGTTATTTAAGTTGCATTAATTCAAGAACAGGTGTTTCTGTAGAACAATTGAGTGGGCAGAACAGGAGAAGTAGTCCAATAAAGACACTTACAACAAGGCAATGAATCAGTAGCAGTCTTTGAATATCTCATAAAAAATACGTTCAGGTCTTGTGAAGACCTCTTCAGAGACAGAGAGGAGCCCAAGGCATGCTTAGGAAACTAGAGGAGATGGAGTGCTGAGACATACTCTGTATTAGTAAACGTCTGCTGAAGCTCACTTACGGTCCTCAAGGTTTCCACTTCCTCGTGGCTGCTGTGCACTGATGTTTGTAGGGCAGAGGGAGGAGGCTGAATCATGAACTCTCCATGTCCTTCAGTGTGAATGCTGGCAGCCTACTGGCAAGGGTAGGGTTTTGTGAGAGGTTTAAGGAAGAGGGCCCACCTCTGTTATGCCATTGGAGCCAGGGAAATGATAACCTATGGCAGGACATGGGAGGCATTTTATTTTTCATTGCTCATCACTCACACCATCTCAAACAGAAAGGCAGTTCCAGTGGAACACGAGTACTGCTTATTTCCACTACTTTATACCTGCTCCATTCATGAGTTATTATCTGAAGTGCTCTGTTGCAGCAGCCCTCTTGTTATAGGGTAGAAATGAGCAGAGACATAGACTTCTTGTTTATCACAGCATGAAAAGGGTCCTGGTTTATTTCTGTTTAGAGCTTAACCATCCTGACTCCAGCTATTCACTGACTCTGGCTGCAGCAAGTTCCTACTGTAGGTTTCCCTTGCAGTCTCTGACTGCTGGTTATTTCCTGCTGAACTATGACTCCATGTATTAGTTTGCAGACTCTGACTGCAGGCTTTTACCCAGCTAGACTGTGACTGCAGACCCAGACTGACCTCACTGCAGTGATTCTCTCACCTCAGGATCCTTCTTCTTCATGATCCTCTCATTCCTTCTTCCTTAAGGTTCCTTCTCCTTTGCGATCCTCCTACCAGCTAAACCACTCCCTTTTATCACACTTATCTTTATTGGCTGTAGCTGTGACTCATCAGGTGAAAGGCTGAATTGGGTAATTAACACAGCTGTTACTTATATGGAACAAGATCACCTGTATTCCCTTCTCCTACACTGGTGATGAAATAAAATTGGGAAAACAGCCATGTAACAGAAACTTAGGTGCTTGTACGTGGGATTGAACTGCAATTTCTGGTCTTCAGGAGTTTTTCAGCAGGATGGTAGGACTGTACTTCTATGAATGATTAATGTTCTCTGGGTCCTGCAAGTGTGCTGAAAGAGAAAATGCTGTCACTTATCATGCCAAAGGAATATAAAAGCATTCAAACACAGTGATGTAGTGAGGTGTTTGGGAGAAGACCACATTGTGGTGAATTCATGTGAATAAACGCGGTTAGAGAAAAGGGAGATGACTTCTCTCTCATTTCTTATGGTGAAGGAAATGATATTTTGGGGCTGATGAGAATATCAGCCACTGAAGCCAAGTCATTTGAGAATGGTGCCTGGGTCCACAGCAATAGAAAACTGACAGAAATCTGTTCGTATATTAACAGGGCTTTGAGGGATTGGAGGAGGAAGGACAGTGTGTGGCATCCAAGGATAAAAGCAATGTGATGAAAGAGGTTAATATGGTAGATGTCAGTGAGAAAGAATAAAGGAAGCAAGTCTGAAATAAAATAGCTAGAAGATGAAGTTATCAATGTCCTACAAATGATGTCTACTTTTCTAGTCAAGGTTTCTTCCCAAAATAAGGAGCACAGATTTTTATGTACAAAAGTAAGAGATCAGTGACTTTTTAGAATTTTTTTGCTGTTTGTGAGCCGTAGTAACTACAAGGCAGATAAGTGGTCTATAAAAGTTGCTTTAGGATATAATATACATACTATATACTATAATAATATATATAATATATATATGTTATAATATGCATAATATAAACACCATTTATATTGAAGGGAGAGTTGCAATTACCTTTTACCCTCCTTATTGCCTTGGTCTTTGCATTTTTAAAAATTGTTGAGCAGTTCCCTCAGTCTTCCTTTTCTGCCATTCCATTTCCTCCAACTAGTCTTTTGGTATGTACTGATTAGGGTGTATGTTTCATATAGACTCTTCCCAGCCTGAGTGCAAATCAGCCCCTGTATCATCAAAATGCTTTAGTTGGGGCTTTATCAGCCTCAAGTGAAGCAGAAGGATTGCTTTGTATGTCTTACAGATGACTCTCCTATTTACACATCCTAGCATGTTGGGATTTTTTTTTTTTCAGCCACATGATGTCTTTGGCTGACATTCAGCTTATGACAATTCTAGATTCTGCAATGCTCTTAAGTAGTCAATAATTTGGCACTCTATATTTAAGCTGCTGGAATGCAGAAATTAATGTGGAACTTTTCATCTGCTTTTTTTCAGACTATTCCAGTCTCCTAAAGTTTAGCCAGAATCTGATTCCTGTCCTCCAAATCACTTCCATCTCCTACCAGGTTAAAGTCAGATGTAAATGTATTATCTCTATTCCACTATCCAAGTTAATAATGAAAATATTGAATAGAGCCAGACACAGGACAGACCCCTAGGAAATCCCTCTCAATGCATCCTTTTAATTTGATAGTTGACCACTGATAACTAATTTCCTAGCACAGCTTTCTGGCCAGATTTGCCTCCACCCTATGGCTGCTTTTTTTTACTGTCCTACATCTGGGGGTTATTCCTGTGAGCACCTGATCTTTTGTCACAAATGCTTTTTTCCCCTTGCCCTACTTGCACGATGGTTACCCCAGGAAAGAGTAGCAAGCACAGTGTCTGAGGAGCTTCTCTGGACCCTCAAACAGCCAATTAGTACAGTTGGGGTGCCTGTGGGCAATTTGTCTTTTCATTTTGCCAGTTAACTTTTATTTGGCATTCCAAAGAAATGCCCTCAGTGTTTAGGCTGTTTTTTTCATATACTGCTGTTGTCCTTCTCAAAGGAAAGTATTTGTCTGTCTGAGAGTGAGCTAGTGATAAACACAAGGATTTTTTTTTTCTCTTCTTAGTCCTTGGTGACTTTTTTTCCTTAATATTGATATTTTAATAATGGCTTTACTATCCAAAAAAGGGTGTAAAGAAAGGCTATGTGAACTCAGATAACTCAAATAGATTTTGGTTTCAAAGTCTCATATACATGTTTTTAACTCTGATTGCTCAGGTAAAAAATAATTCTGTGGAAAATTAGAAGAAAGCTTTTTGCTTGGAAAAAATAATTAGCCATACATATGTAATACTAGATTTTTTTTTTTTTNTTTTTAAACAAACTTGCTGATAATTTCTCTGGATGTTTTAAAGTTCTGAATTGAGTCTAACCCGTCATGAAATTAATGTATCCCGTAAGTTAAGGACAGCACTTCTCAGAGAGGACTGATATAAAATCATCAAAATTGTGGATATGGTTCAGGGGTGATGGGCATTACCAAAGGTCAGAGTCTTGCTGTAAACATTTAGAGCAAGTGGAAACAAAACCTTTTAGATATTCAAAGATGTACTCCCCTGAAGGCTGGATCACGGCATTTTAATTCCTCATCTTTCACAAGAGAAGAAGACATGAGGTGAAGAGAGATATTTTGAGATACAGTTTAGGAATCATTCACAATTAGTAGAGCAGCCTGTATTAACACAGCCTGCTCCATGTCCCACCTTCAGAAAATAAGTGTTTGTGAAATGACTTTTTATTTAGGAGGATCTTGCAGTTACATTTTAGATGTCAAAAGCCTGGATGGATAAGTGTGAAGAACATTTCAAAAAAGGAATCTTTCAGATACTGAAGTTTAAATTGTATATTGAATGAATAATCCACTCTAGAAATGTGGAAAGTATTTAGTGAGCAGCTGGAGTGACTGCAGTCAATTCATCGCTCTTTTAACATGGGATAGAGGTCAGCAAATGCTAACTGTGTTTAAGTGGGGATATGAAAATGAATATAATCAAGAATTTTTAAAAATATAAACCATCTGATTAAAGGAAGAGAATCAGGGGATAATTTTCCAATATGAGAAGCTAAGCTAAGAGATAATTAGGAGAGTAAAAATATGAATTTTGAACCACTGAGAACATTTCAGCTATCAGCAGAACACACAATGGGGCTAACACAAGCCTTAGCTCCAGTTTTAGCAGAGGAGGGGACTGACACATCCATTTTCACCCCAGGCAGTGCAGTCCTTCTCTGCAGCCAGAAAAGAAGCTGCTATGTTTCCACTGCTGAAGAAGTGACATCCTGCAAACATCCTTTTGCATGTTGCTGCAATAAGGAACAATCAGCATTGGGACTTTAAGGTATGAACCTTCATCTCGGCTGTGAACACCAATAGGATACATCTGCCTGGCAGAAACTGATTCCTCTCTGACATTTTTACTATATTTTATTATGGCCTTTCCTGTTCTGTCTCCACAGTAATTTGGCCCTAAGTGAGTAATAGAGAGGTTTGCACTAAATAGCAGAGTTGTAGATCATCACCAACAAAAATAACAAAAGCACTTCTATCATCTTTAATTTCCAATCAATGAACAAATGAGGTTATTGGCTGAATAAGGGGTAGAGGATTGTCAAGCTTTTTAATTCAACCATTTTTCTGGTCTGACTCAGCTGTCAGAGCTGACTTGAAGGGAATGGTTGAGACAACACACAATCTGAGTTGTTAGAGGGCAAGGAAATCTATAGAATGAAAGCAATGATTATGAGTTTCCAGGAACATTGATATGCTAAATCTGGGAGTGAGAAAGATATCTTGGATAAGACTTTTAAATAAATTCAAGATTTTTGCAAAAAATTAGCTTTTCAGCCTCACAAGAAAAGCTTGCATTTGAAATGTTGGCTGCTTGGATACACCTCACCTACAGGAATTGTCTTGTGTGAATTTTGGTTGCTAAGGATGCTATTGCAAACAGACAGAATTTCAATTGGAGCCTGGAGCAGGCAGCCTGCTGTTTCTGGTAGAGTGTGTAGTAGCCTGTTCTTGTTTCTTTATTATTACTTTCATAGCAAGGTATTAGTTCTTGGAACCAGCAAAGTAATCTGTCTTGGATGAAGTGTCTTTCATTTCAGGTAGGGGGATTTGGGATAGCGCCACACGTGTTGGTTTATTTACCAGATTCATCTAAAAAAATAAGAGCAGAGAGAGTTTCCCAGGGTTAGGATTTTTTAGGTTTAGTTCACAGAAGCTCAAAAAGGCATATTCAGACATAGCAGATTATTACTGCTGGTGAAATTGGGGCAGCACAAAGCTCAGCAACAGTGTGCCCAGCAGGATGAAGGCGCAATCATCCCCCTGGCAGTACCTGGCACTGCTGAGGCCACACCTCAAATTCAGTGTTCAGTTTTGGGCCCCCCACTGTAAGAAGGACACTGAGGTGCTGGAATTGAGGTGTCCAGAGAAGGGCAGCAGAGATGGTGGAGGGTCTGGAGAACAAATTTTACGAGGAGCAGCTGAGGGAGTTTGGGTTGTTTAGCCTGGAGAAAATGAGTCTCAGGGAAGGCCTTATTGCTCTTTACAATTACCTGGAAGGAAGCAGTAGTGGGCTGGGTGTTGGTCTCTTCTCCCAAGAAACAAGTGATAGGACAAGAGGAAATGGCCTCAAGTTGTTCCAGTGGAGATATGGATTGGATATCAGGAAAATCATCTTCACTGAAAGGTTGATCCAGCATTGCCTGGATCAGCTGGTTTCAGTTGGTTCACTGGTTTTGCACAGCCTGGTTTTTGGTGGCGGGGGGGTGTAGGCACAGAGGTGGCTTCTGTGAGAAGCTGATGGAAGCTTCCACCACATCCAGTAGAGCCAATCTCAGATGGCTCTGAGTATGAACACACTGCTGGCCAAGACTGGGCCAATGAGAGAGGCTGGTAATGACTCTGTGATGACATAGTTGAGAAAAAAATCACAACAAAGTCACAAAGTCTTGCTTCTAGTCCGAGGAGAGGAGGTGAAAACATGTGAGGGAAAATGACATGGCAACACCAAGGTCAGTGGAGAAGGAGGAGCAGGAGCTGCTCCAGGCCCCAGAGCCGAGATTCCTCTGCAGGCCGTGGTGAGACCATGGGGAAGCAGCTGGGCCCCTGCAGCCCATGGGGATCCACAGGGAACACAGAGATCCATGAACAGCCCAGGGGGATC
>VWYP01030175.1:229251-247801 GCA_013400435.1 Pycnonotus jocosus
GTGAGGGTGGACCCATACCAGAGAAGTTCACAGAGAGCTGTCTCCTGTGGGAGGGAACCCACAGTCTCATAGGGGAAGGATTCCTCTCCTGGAGCAGCAGAAGAAAACCTCAGGTGATCAACTGACCAAAACATCCATGCCCTGTCTCCCTGTGCTGTTGGTGGAAGGAGGGAGGGGCTGGGGGAGAAAAGGTGTTTTAAGGCCTGATTTTACTTCTCATTATCCTCGTGTGATTCTGTTAGTAATAAATTCACTTTGCAAATTTAAGTTGAGCTTGTTTTGCCCTTGGAGTGTTTTCTTGCAGTTTTCATCTCAAATTGTGAACCCATTGTTACTTTCTTTTTCTCTCCTTTACAGCAGGGCAGGGTGAGTGAGCAACTTTCATGGGTGCCTGGCGTTGGGCAACTGTCAAACCACAACAGCAGGAAAGTGGTGGAGTCACCATCACTGGAGGTGTTGAAAAGACATGTAAATGTGGCACTTGGGGACACGGTTTAATTGCAGACTTGGCAGTTTTGGGTTAAGAGTTGGACTTGACATTAGATGTCTTTCCTAATCTAAACAATTCTATGATTTTGAGGCAACAGGTGGTAGAAAAATCCCAGTAAACACATTGAAATCAGTTACATTAAGTGGTATGATGTCCTAGTTATACAGCCATCAAAACCCAGTCAGTTTTAACCTAACTGCAATGTAAGCCTAACCTTAGTGGGGATTTGCTGTGCAGGAATAATCTCAATCCATTTTTTTCCAGAAGATGTAGGAACAGATGATGCCTGAACTACTGTTGTTTACAGAGGCATAAAGATGTCTGTGAGCTCCAGGCTCCCATGGAGGCTTTGAAATTTTTCTCTCAACGTCACTGTCACTAAAGAAGAGCAGGCTTGTTCTGTCAGCAGCTGTTAAAAAGTCCCATTAAAGCAGTTCCCAGTCTACTTCTGTTGCCCTAATGTCCTAAAGTCAGGCAGTACATTTAGGTTTATCTCTAAAAAATTAATCTTCTTGCCTGTGGTTTGGCAACAGGTCTTAAAAAAACTTCTTTAAATAAAGCTATTTAGGAGTATATATTCAAACAGATGGCAATTCTCTCCATTTCCAAAGGCCTCTCTGGATGGAAGGAAGATGGAAAGAGGGAACCTGGCCAGCTGTGAGAAGCTGTGAGCTCCTGGCTACTTGTGTATCTTTTTGCACTGCTTTGCCTACCACTTGCCCCCAGATTATGCTCTGTGAATAACAGAGAGCAAGGTATACATAGGTTATCATTGCTTTTAAACATGAGATTCACACTGAATTTTAAAAGTCTTAGCCTGTGGTCGGTCACTGTCTCTTTCTGCTCCTACCTCTTTTACACCATCCTCTTCTAGATATGCTGTTGAAAGTCATACTTAAAGGAAGTTTGTCACAGGTGACAGCCCAATCAGTGACTACCCACTGTGACTCCAGAGATATGGAATTACTTTTATTTTTTAAAAAATCCAAATAAGCTTTTCTTTTCCTAAGGAGGAACAGATAACCCTTGTTAATAATTTGAAATGTATGTAATTCAGCTTAACTGGGGGGAAGGGAAATCAGAAGGAAAAGGATGCATCCTGTTAGAAAATGGAAAATACTGTATTTATCATCTTAAAAAGAACAAAAAGATCTGCAAGTTATGTGGGATTCTGTGACAGTAATTATCCTTCTATTCAAGAATGAGTAATTACATTATTCTGCATGCTAACTTCCCCCCTCCCCAGTTATGTGGCATGTGCAGGCAGGTGCACACACACACACACATGCGATGTGCTTGTACCCTGAAGAATAAAACCAGGGTGCACTAGAAAAGGTAGTTCTGTTGTGTTCTTGAATAATGGTGATTATGGTAGTTCTTTGTTTATGCTAAACACCACTGTGTGAGAGAAGAAGGCAAGCTGAATTTCCTTATTTCTTTTAAGGAACTGCTCTGCCTTGGCACAGCCTGTGCAAGCATTCACTCCCTTCTGTCCACAGCAAGGTAAAATATTAAGTATTGATTAAGCTAGAAGACAGTTTGTGGAATGTGTGTTTAAAGAAAGAGCTTTCAGTGCTCACTGCAGGTTGAATATCTGCTACAAATATTATTTCTGTGTTTGTTCTAATTAAAATGTGAAAAGATAACATGGAAATACATAGATATATCTCAAGTATTTTTTTGGGAATTATTTTTTCAAGTTATTCTTCCTGAGTTACTGAACGACAGAATCATTTGAGTTGGAAGAGATGTTCAAGATCATCAAGTCCAACAGTTAATCCAGAACTGCCAAATCCATGATTTAACTGTGTCCCTAAGTGCCACATTTACACATCTCTTCAACACCTCCAGTGATGGGGACTCCACCACTTCCCTAAGCAGCCTGTTCCTGTGACTGACAACCCTTTCCATGAAGATATTTTTCCTTATCCAGCCTAAACCCTGGCCCTTTCCTCTTGTCCTTTTGCCTGTATCTTGGCAGAAGAGACCAACAGCCAGCTCATGACTGCTTCCTTTCAGGTGCTTGTAGAGAGAGATAAAGTTCCCCCTCAACCTCCTTTTCTCCAGACTGAACACCCCCAGCTCCCTCAGCCACTCCTCACAGCGTTTTTGCTGCAGACCCTCCACCATCTCCACTGCCCTTCTCTGGACACGCCCCAGCACCTCAATGTCTTTGACAGATCAGCAATAAACAAGGGCAGATTCTTAAGAACATGGAAAATGAAAAAGGAAGAAGGGAAAGAAGGAAGGAGAGGTGAGGTGAGGTAAGGAGAAGAAAAGGAAATGAGAAGGAAAAGAGATCTAACACACTGCTCAGTGAATGCAAGCCTGAAAAGAACCTGAGGACTGGTCACAGGAAAAACACAAAGCAGATACAGCTTTATGTAGGAGATAGAGTCACAAACAAGACACTCAACTCATCAAAAGACATTTCTACATTTCTATATGCTTACATTTCTGAAGTACCATCTCCAGAAGAAAACAAGGTTTTCCTTTTAGTAAGTACACAGCACATCAAGGCTGAACAATTTGTTAATGTGAACGTTGGAGAGAAGAGTGATTACAGCAATAAAGGTTCTGACACACCAATTAAAGTAGTTGGATTGGACTAAAAGAATATTGTGAAACACCCGTGTGCCCAGCTTTCAAAAATTCATATGGTTTGGGGGAGCATGTGGCTTTGTGATCACATAATCAAGGACTATGAGGGTGGGAGCACACCTGGGTTAGTGTGAGTTTTGTTGCTGTTTTGTGAATGCAGGTTGAACTGCACACACGGCCCCAGGAAGCCCCTGTTCCTGGGGAGACTGGGGACAGAGGCTTCACTGTTATGTAGGTTTTAACAGTTCTGCTAAGAAAACCTAGTGAGGGTTTTTGGACAAGAAAATTGCAGGATTTAGCTGGAATGTGAGGAATCTTTGGGTCCCCAGTTAATTATGATTTGCTTTGTTATAGTAACTGAAATAGTGTTAGAGAAAAGAAGACAGTTCTTGTAATAATAAGTGTAGGCACTCTTACTATTTTTTTATTTGTATTCATCCTTCTTAAAATAAGCTGCTGCAAAGAACCCCAGTTCTCTCAGCCACTTCTCATAAGACTTGTTCTCTAGAACACACTCCAGCACCTGAATGTGAAGTTTGTCTTTAACTTGTCTTGCTTTTTTCACATGCTGGCAGTGTAAAGCACCTGAATCTTTGCCAGACTTGGTAGCTACTCACAGATTAGAGTTCCCCAAGGAAATTTTGCCTGCTTTTACAGAGCTGTCCTTGCTTTATGCGATGCTGTGCTTCTGTCTGCTGTCACCACTCTCCAGAGGGAATTGTCTCCTCATGCTGTACCTGGATGCTGTTTCATGCCAAAAAACAGTTTAGGAGCATGATAACACAAGTACAGGACCAAGGATTTCTCTGGGGAGTGAGGTCAGTCGACAGCATAGGTGTGCATTGTGTTAGGAGAAGGAGATTCTGTTCATAGCATTTTTAGATACATAGCATCTTAGATTTCTACTTAAAAGAAATGACTGTAGGAACAATTTTGGGTCATGATCATGGTAAAGAAAACCTGTCTTAATTTTTATGTATCTGTCTCAACAGCTTAAAGTCCACTTCAGAGAAGAATTCATCACAGCCTCCTCTATTCTGTGGGAGTTTGATTTAACTATGCCAGAGCAAACCACGGAATAATGAATCGAGATGATCAATGAAATTTCTTAAGCAAATGTTTGTTAATGCTCTGTGTTTAAGCCCCAACTGCATTTAAATCCCAACCTTGCATTTAAACCTAACTCAGATTTATTCAAACATTTATTTGGCCTACAAATAATCTTGTTATGGCAGGATTCTTCCCAAGCAGCTATTTGAACTATTAGAGAATTAATCTTCTCTCATAGTTTGCAGAGGAATAATGTTGGGGTGTTTTTCATTTTTTATAGTATTTGCTCTCCTGCTCAGCTACTGCACATAATATCCTGGTAGAATAGGTTTCTTATTCTTAGCCTTGAACATGTTTAACAAGAAAACATTCGTTTTAACAAGCAATTTTCAAGTGTCTTGTAACAAGTCATTCTTTCACCTCGGTGAAAGAATTTCCTTTGATCATATTCATTCTGTGCTGAGAAAAAGCAAAGTGAAATGAAGAGCAGAAAAAACTCCCAAACCACTCTATAAAACAAAAGCCAGGTTTCAAGTGTATATGCACTGAAATTTGATAAAGTTCTTGGAATATAAAAAATGCAGACTTTCTGTAGGTTGTCCCATTACAAACAACAGTACCAAAACATGCCTACTCAGATATATTAAAAAAAAAAAAAAATCTGTTTTTCCCCACTGTGAAATGACATATTTCACTACATTGAAAAAGAGCAGCTGAGTGTCAGTGATCTGAGTCAGTTTTCATTAAAAGCCTAAATGATAGCATAGCAACTGCATTCAATGCATTTGCAAATAAGCAAAAACTTGAGAGGGGGTGCCAGCATGCTGGTCCAGGAATAGAATTCAAATGTACCTGGCGAATAGGACATAAACTGAAAAGAATGGGAATATTAATAGCAATACAGCACATGTTGTATCCAGTTCTCCTCTTCTGCTCTGCATTAGCAAGGCCTTGTATGAAATGCTGTGTCCAGTGTGGGGTGTCACATTCTAGGAGGAGTAATTGGAGGGGTGACAGTGAAAATGGTCAGAGCTCCAGAAAACAGCATCTCAAGCCTACTTGCACTAGCTGAATGAGTGAGGTGTGACATGGTGGGTTTTTAAGTACATGAAAGGCTGCAGCAGGGATGGACTAAACTGTTCTTGTCTAAGCTGAATGGGAGAGAAACTACAGACTTACACTGCATCAGATACAAATTCAGGTCAGACACAGACAAAAGCTGCCAACTCTGGAAGCAGAAATACTGGAACAACACTGGGAGACTTTGTTATTACTGGAAGTATTAAAAACATGTTGGACTGACATCTGTTAAAAAGGAATTGGGGTGCTGGAGCTTCCTTGGACATAGAGGACAGGGCTATAACCAGGATTTAGCAGTCCTGTGGTTTTATGGCTGTTTAAATAGCCCATCAAGATACGGAAATCAACACCAAAGTGGAAGGTAGATCCAATCATTTTGTCATCTACCCACAAAGAAAAAGGTGCTTTCTTTCTTCCTCCTGCCCCTCCAAAGGCATTAATGACTGGAGTATTTGAAAAATCTCTCTGAACTTACAAATGCAGAATTTGCTTTCCTGCTGCTTTCATAGACACTATGTGATGGTGCAAATGTATTTCTGAGTTCCCATGTAAAACCATACAGGATAAAAATAAAATTACATTATATCTGGATCCATGAAAGCTGTGGGTGGGTGGGAGGGCTGCTGCCAAAGCTGTGATTTTAAGCTTCATGAATTGGGGAGAAATTGCGGCTCCTCAGTGAGATTGATTCCATGACTGCTCAGCTTGATAAGCTCAGCAGAAGATCGGCAGGAAAAAAAATCCTAAAACCTGTGGGGATTTTTTGTTTGAATAAAAGCCCCTGTTATGAAACTGTAGTACTGCTTGTTAGTAGCGTTTGCTGTTTGACACAAATGCTACCCATCAGCTGATAGCATTAGTGATTATTTATTATTTCAACCTCTAGTTAACAAATACGATAAATTTCTGATGAAAATACCATTATATTTGGCAATGGATACTTTTTAAAACTTGTTTTATGTCTTCTACTGAGACACATAAATAGAATTCTGCAATAGAAAGGCTTTTCTGCACGGTTGGGGTAGAAAAAAGGGTTGTGTATGTTTACTTCATAGTTTGAGAATTCAAGGACACAGAGGAGCTTTTGGCATTTACATCTTGGCTTTAAAGGGAATTGGGAAAGCTACACCAGGCTTCGTTGTATTTTTCCTGTAGATCTCCATTTCCTTTGCCATCTCTCCTCCCTCTTTTTAGACAGGCTTTGAAAGTCCTTACGGACCTGGTAGAGCATTGCTCTAGGAGTTTCCTCATAACCAAATCCTGTCACATGAGGATACTGCTAAGAGAAGAAAAAGCACTAACAAGTTCTAGCAATGCCAAATTACATTCAGTTCTTGTATTTTCACTTGGCATGGTAACACTTCCAAAGAGCAATTGTTTCACAATCAGAACTTCTGCAGCCTGTTCATTTCCTTTCTCTTACTTAGCTGTTCTGAGACCATCAGACACCAGGCAAGCCAATAAATGTCCATCTGAGCAATTATGTAGCTTAAACATCAAATGAGACAAACTATTTTTTTTCTTGCAAGCACAGTTTAAAGGGACAAACCTGATAGTATCACTAGAAATAATTCATTTGCATAGCAACTCTTTTCTCTTTAGTGAACTTCAGGTATTGATTAAATTAAAGACTGTGATTTTTAAGAAAGTTCTTCTCTTAAAATAGTCCCTCTGTCATGACAGGCATGGGACACAATTCTCTTAACCAAAACTCAGTACTTGCACCATGATTTATGTGACATTTTCAATAAAGTACTCAAGAATATGCTAGCTGTTCCTAGGCTACTTGGACTTAAATTTGCACTGAAAGTCGTATTTATAAATAAGGAGCTCGTGCCTGCATCATTGGAAATAGAAGAAAGTCTCTTTTTAGACTTGTCACTAGAAGAAACACTGCTATGCATAGGGATTTCAATGGTTCTTCCATGAAGGATGACTGGCAACATAATTTTAAATGCTTTTAATAAAGAGATTGAGAGGTTTACAGCCTTTCCCTCTCATAAGCATTTAAATAAAAGAAATTCCTTTACACAGCACAGCAGATGTGCAAAAAAGATGATTGATGCTTAATATCCATGCTGATAGCCCTGTTGCCCACAGGGAAGTCCCGAGTAAGAGGGATTTCTGAATTGAGCACTCTGAGGTTGCAGGAAACCTGATTTGCTAATTGGTTTTGGTGGGATACTTGTTAAAGAGGTCAAAACCAGCTGGGTCTGCTTAATATGTCCTGCAGTGAATTGCAGAAATCCTCAGGCTAAGTTAATATTATTTGTAGTCTCAGATTAATTGTTGTCCTTAACAGGACAATGACTTTAAATCCCTTTCATCCCAGTAAACTGCAGCTGTTCAGCAAAGGGGGCCACGCTGCTGAGTCGCAAAGACTAAAACTTGTATCTGCTGTCTTTGGATATCCACAGAATAAATGTCTGTGTGCACTCGTCTCCTTGACTGCCTTTATATTAATTGGAAGAGAATTTGACCATAATTTTGGCATCTGCTTTAAGATGAATGAATCACACCTTCAAAATGCTTCTTTCTCTCCTCTGATTACACAAGCAACTAATTGTGGCTAGCTTAGGGACAGACAATTAACTATCAAATCTATTAGGTTAGGACAGATGAGTCTCAAACAAAAGTGCAAATATACACGGTATGCCTGGACACACATCCCTTATGTTGTGGTCCCTGCTGATGCCAAATGACATCTGTCTGGGCAGTGCCATGGGGCACTCCTGGATGCATGTCTGCTTTTCACCAGGAAACTGGACAAGAGAGAGAGAGGGAGGGAGGAGAGGGGCTGGCTGCTGCCAAGCTTTTATCCCAGTATGGTGTGGAAAAGTGGCTGCAGAAGCCATCAAGACCAGGAACTGACAGATTCTGGGGTCCCAGTGTGTAGAAATAGCCCATGTGCCTGCTATAAAACAGATGTAGTTCACAAGACAGCCCTTGGGCCCTAGATTAGGACTTCTCAGCTGGTGGCTTCACTCCCTCCTTACAGGACGCTTTTCATAGAAACAAGAAGTCAAAGACACCAAGGCTGAAAATAATAGCATCAGGTTTCTTCTGTTTTAATTTTTAGATATAGGAAATTATTGCTCAGCAAGGGAGGCAGTGTTAAAGCAAAGCCTCTGCCCAAAAGCCCAAGTGTCTTCTCTGGCTGCAGAGCTATCACTGTTTTGACACCAGCAGTCTGGCACTGCACGAGGCATTGCTCCAGCTGAGGATGGTTGGTGGGAGCAGCAGTAGTGATGCAGGTCACCCTCCCTCATTGGTCTTTTACTTTGCTTTCAGGTAATTTCAAAGAGAGGTTAATAAAGACTGTTTTTCTTTGAGCAAGTCTTGCTTTCTGTGATCATTTTCTGATAATATCATTTGTTTTCAACTTGGCAGTAGGTTTGTGGAATGAGATCCCCCTGGACCTCCATGACTTTGTATTTTACCTGGCAGCAAACATCTCAGTTCTTTCTCTTGTCACTTGATCTGGGATAAAAGAAACCTGTGCCTTTCTTAAGGAGGGAAAAAAAAAAGAAAAATCCCTGAAGGAGAGAATGATTATAGGGAACATGGGATGTACAGTGTACTGGGTGGCCATTTTCTGAAAAAACTCTGACCTCAAACTCTGTTTATCCAGTAAACAAAATATTTCACCATGTGCAGTGTGCCTGATTCTGCAGCAAGGGGCAGAAACAGCCCCATGTGCCAGGCAAGGAGTGAGACAGAATTACACTTCTTCAAGCTCTAAAAAGAAACCTTTGTGCCAGCTTTGGTGCAATATTTGGTTTGCTTGTAAAAAATGCAGTCTTCTATAATTTATAGTAGGTGTAATGAAATATGTGTAATTTGATGGAAAGTCCTGGATAAGATACCAGCGGTGACAGCATGGGGTTATTTCCTAACTGGCATTTGAGAGAGCCAACATGATTAAATCAGGGCTCATTTTAAGTTGACTTGTAATTGCCTGCACAGGAAAGGTAAAAAGTGAGTTCCTCTGTAACTATGAGATTTTGTTCTCCACATCCAGATGGAATATAACATTGCTGCAGTAGCTTGTAGGCTTGTGGGGTTTAAATAGTGCCTGCAATCTGGTGCCATGCTGATTTACTAATCCTTGATCTTAGTTGAACATGATCACAGTCCCTGCTTCTGTTCATAAGGGATAGGCTTACTGTTAATTGACAGGCTTTGGCGTCCTACCAAAAGAGCTGCTATGTAGAGAAGGAACTAAAACTGAGCAGAGGATGTATTGGACAAGCCAATTTGGTGGGGGAGAAATCTATTCAGTAGATCTTTATGCCAAAAATTATTTTCTATTTTATTGTGTCATTAAAACTACAAGTATGTGATTTGCATTTTAACATGAAACTAATAAAAACAGAATAATCTGAAATGTGTTTGCAGGGTGATTAAGGATATAAGACATGGTGTTTGGAATCTTCCCAGCTATTCTGCTCTCTGTTTATTTAATTATTGTGTGAACTTCCATGTTTGTATCTGCTCACGAGACTTGTGTGCAATGGTACATGCTAAGCATACCCGAGTTCATATTCGTGATACTGCCCACAGATTTCGAAGAAATTGTATCCTGGGTCTGGGGACTGCATGACATTTTATCCAGCACCTTTGAAATTTGATGGAAAGATGTTAGCAAGCTGTAATTTCTTTTCCAGTAACTCCCCAGAAGTTTCAGACTGTCTTCTTTTTGTTCAGAACTTTTTTTGCCCTAAATTTTGATCCTTTTCTCTAGCTTTCTAAACCTGGAAAAAACTGAGAGAAAAATAAATTTGTGGGGAAGGCTGAAATTCTTTATGGTCTATCTTTTACACTTCTGCACTGCTGGCCTCACAGGCTTCAGGCATGCTAAATTGAAGGGCAATATTTAGATGTCAGTGGTACTCTAGGAGTGTAAAACCTTCTACCAACTAGTTTTATAGCCCACAGCCTTTTATAGCCTTCATTGGCTGAACTTGCCAATGTAGATGTGTTTATTTGTGGATAACTTTAAACCTCTCTTGTGTTCTGGATCTATCACTCATGCTAACTTTGAGCCCACTTACCTACAACCTAATATACAGTTTTTACCCTGTGTGCTAAACTTTGGGGGATTTCCTGCGTAGTTTCAATATTTCATTTAACAAATGGAAAAAAACCACTCTCTGTTTTGTGGATCAGTTGTAACAATTCTTTCACTGCTGCGCAATTGAGGAGAAAAGTGGGAGCCTTCCTTCCTATAAGGTCCTTCTTTAGGTTTAATGAAGGGCAGTGCAACACTGAAAACTGAGCAAATTATCTTGTGCTGGGCCAGGACAGTGCAATGGCACATCTGAAGGTCTCACACCAAACTTAAGTCAATGACTTGGAGTCAACTCTGAGCCTTCCCAGCTCTCAATTATTTGGGATGCTCAGATGGTGCATTTTCTGTGCTGGTGTAGAGGATGTGCCTTCATAGTGGCCAAATTATTGTCCTCTGACCATATTCTCACATAGTGTATTTGGAGGCGAAGACTGTGATGTCAACAATCATCACATAAGTGTATGACCCACCTGTGAAGTCTGTCCATATTAGGCAGACATGTCTGTATGAACACAAGGTTTTTCTTCACAAGATACATCAGTTCAATAGAAAAACAAACCTTCCTGCAAGTCATTCCATGGCCTCTGGAATGATCTTAGGCCTCCAAAGCCACAGCAGAGCTGTTGCCATGTATCTGCAGATCTCTGTAAACCTTTGTCTTAGTGGCAAGGTCAGTTTATACTTCTAAGTGTGGCACATGGAAAAAGTGTTCGTGTTCATACTTTCATGAGCTCTGTCAAGTTCTTCCAAATTCTGAGGTCAAAACCTCTCTGCCTCAGGCTTAGTTAATAGTGCCACAGCAATCTTTCCCTAATCATCTGACCAGTTGGGAGATGTCAATATTTTTGTTCCTGAAGCGTCACTGTGTGCAGCTTTTCTATTGGCCTGGCTGGTCTCATCCCTGCGCGTTTCTTATCTCTGCCAGCCATATCATTATGGAAAGAATGGCTCTCTTCATCCACCTCCAGTGAAGGGTTTTCACAAACCTGCTCTCTCATACCTGGGGCCTTGGTCTTCTATGAAAATTGAATTGGGTGTGAATCAGATTTAGATAAACCCTTATTCAGCCTACCTGTGGTGGTGTCTGTGGGTTTGCCTCAATAATTCTGCAGCATATCCTCTTCTCTGGCATCCCAATTGTCTGAATTATGCTGATATATGGCCCAGCTCTTTCCAGTCTGTGATCCTTGGTTTTGTCCATGAAGACAAGAGAACTGGAGTGAGGAAATGAACTAAAGGGGATGCTGTAAGCCAGATCCTCCCCTTTCCTGGATTTGGACACAGCTGGGGTGCACAGCTAAAAATGGGAGCTGGGAGACATTCCTGGGTTCAAAATGAGCAAAATGAGCTGGAGCATTTTCTTACTCTCTAGTTATTCTTAAGCAATTTAAAACCAACAAAGACATTGCCAGCCTTGACAGATCAATTCACACAACACTTCATAAAGTCATATTTAGGTATCACTGCAACTTCAAGGCAAAAAACCCCATAATATTTTTGTATCAGACAGTTGTCAGTGAATCACTGAGTGTCACTGATTTGGAAGGGATCTACGAGGATCAGTAAGTCCAACTTCTGGCCCTGCACAGGATAACCCAAAGGATCACACCATATGTCTGAGAGCATTGTTCAAACATCTCTTGAAACTCAAGCAGACTTGGTGGCTTTCATCGCCGGTTGCTTTGTGTGCTGTGGTTGCAAAAATTCAAATATTGAAGGACCCTTGGCTTTTAACCAGAGAGAGGTGTGGAGACGTGTGCTGTATGGAAACACCAAATGGGCTGTTTCTGGAGCTGTAAGAGAAGCTGAGGTTTCTCATCTTGTCTTAAGGCTGCTGAACTGTCTTTTTAACTCTCAATTGATACTAACAGTTGAGCATTTTTTAACAATCTAAGAATAATCTTCTTGTGATCACTCAGAAGATATCTTGTGAATTAATAGAGGTATGAAATTTAAGGGTATTAGCTAAATCATATTAAAAATGTTACATGTACATTTTCATTCAAAATTCAAAAGGTTTTAGTTTTTAGTTTCATTTATTTCCTGCTGTGGTGGTTTAAAATTACTTTAAATCAGGGCAACTTTAATTCTGAAGAGGAAAGCACACAGGCAAGCTGAATAGGATTTACCTGAAATGCATTAAAAATTCAGCTTGAATTAACTGTAAGAAATCCACTTACTATTACCTTGAATGAGAGAAAAACATATTTGCAAGTTGAAAAAATGGTTTGTCATGAGAGGAACATAAAAATGGGAGGTGGAAAACAAAGTCTATTCTCAAAAAGTTATTTTCTACAAATGTCTATAAAATTTAGGGTAGTTTCTAATAAAACAAATTGCCTGGAAAATTCAACTATTCCCTAAAGAGTCATTGCGTTCCATTTGGAGACACCACTCAGCCATTACAGTGTGAAACAGCTTGGATTTAATTGAAAATCTCAGAGCAGTCTCCTCCAGGAAGTTGTTTCCCACCTTTCATTAGTAAGACTTGACTGTGAGGGGCACCTGCAAACAGCTGACAAGTGCCTTATTACAAATATTTTATTAAAAATACTTTACTTTATAAATAGCTTTTTGTATTGGCAGAGATTTTGAGTAATGTTGGAAAATGTTAGCCACAATTAAGTAGCTCACTAATAATCCAAAGCTGGAGAAAGTTATCAGAAGGATGTTAAAAAATATATCTCAGGATAGAAAAGCGGGCATGTATGTTTAAAGACACTCCTAGGGGGGAAAAAGTATTGTGGTGAGAATGTAATATATTTATAGAGCTCAAAAGGGTGTGCTCTGTGAAGGTATTGATAGGCAGTCTGTCCTTTTTTCAAGTCTTATCTTCAGGGTAGCAGAGCTCAAATGTGCCAAACACTTCTCATGTTCAACTCTGATTGCATCTGTGCAATTTTCTCTGAGATTTATGTCTGGTGCCAATGAAAGCATTGGGCATTGTCTCACTATATTTAACATATTTGTTAGATTAACTGATTGCTTAAATGTTTTTATTCTTATCATATCTGCAGTGCCAAAACTTCACTGATCAACAAAAGGATGCTGGCTGGACAGATAGCAAAGTGACTGCTGTTCCAGGCAAGAAATACAGGCTCAGAAGTGTGACTACCGCAGCCAGGGGAGAACAGAGCTCATGTGCCTGCTGAAGTTGTATTCCTGGTATTGTATTATGATTTTCCTAAGGGTTCTTGGGAATGCACCCTCTCACATAAATGCTTTGCTTCTTCATTTAGGAGAGACTGCAGAAAAGACAAAAGCATCTGGAGCAGGAAAGTCAGAAAATGCAGTAATAGGGCAAAAATATTCACAGTGTGACTTTTACTGGTGCCCTTTCAGTTATAACATTCTTGCAGAATATTTAATACTCCCACCATTTGCATGTGCTCTACTACCCCAGCACACATCTGAGTTAATTGAATGTAGCCACTGATCATGGATATAGGAAATCAATGGTTGTTGCTGTCTTTGTGTCAGAATTTTTAATGCTATGAGTAAGTAGCTGGTTTGCTTGAAGTTGAGCTTCTTTAGCTTTCTCATGTGTCTTCTGGGATCTGGAGTTCTCAAGGCACACAACTGGGTCCAAAGAAATTGTCCCTGCTGTTCACTGGGGCTCCTCTCTCTGATCCAACTGGGTGCTCCAGAACATTGTACTGTTGGCCTTTCAGAAGAGGTGAGTAATTTACTCCTGGGCTGTGCTTTGCCATAAAAAAAACTTTCAGCATTGCATAGCATGACTGTATATATGCCCATCAGTAACCTCTGTGTGGGTGATTGAAGTGACCTTTATTGGTGTATTTGCTGTATTGCATTTGCCAGTGTACTCTGGAACTGAATGAAATACTATGTTTAATCTCTAATTTCTGCTCTGAGAAGTGGGTTGTAAATGGTAGATATGGGAGAAAGAAACCAGCAATGTACCTTCCAACACACTTTAGTTCATCTAGTTTCATTTTATCAAGAGCCCTTTATCCCTACCATTTGTCACTGGTTCATTTCTTGTAACTGCTTTGGCAGAGAAGGGCTTGGGAGGTGATTTAAAAGAGAAATAAACAGGAAACTTAAAAATGAGCTCACTTGGAGACTGCCTAGAGAAAAAAGCATTTAGTGTGGTAGGAGGTCAAACCAAGGCTGACATCCCAGCCAGCAAGGGGAAAAATCACTGGAATGAGAGGGGCAAGAGAAACAGAGAAAGACATAAGGTTAATTAGGAAGGATAAAATAAAAGCATTGAGCTTGAGAGAGTGAAAGAGAGGAAACTGTTAAACAGGTCATGGAACAGAACATCAGACAAGGGAAAGGACATTTGCCATTTTAGCTGCAAAACTGCAGTCTGAGCCAACTGTTCCAACTTCTGGTTTAGCCATTTGACAAAAAGGTTTTGCGTGGGTTTTTTCAGAGTTTGCGCTACTCTTTTCATGTTCAGGGTGACCAGGAATTTCCATTCTCTCTAGATTTTTAAATATTCCTTTCTATTCACGTGAGCCAAAGGAGTTATGGAGATTTAGCAGGTATCAATGTCACGGTGGCCCAGAAGTAGAAGTTATCTGTGCCAACATCAGGCTCTGTGTGGCTGATACTGACCTTCATGGCTGCATTGTTCAGTGCCCCAGCAGTGCTTCTCTCTAAACACATAAGCAGGGTGGAGTAGGAGTACTGAAAAGCCATGGTAATTTCAAATTTACTTCTCATTCAAGTAGAATGTCATTGTTTAGATTGTGTGGGTCTCCTTTATGTTCCTGCACAAGATGTACATTCTTAGCAAATTGATAAGTTTTGAAACCATATATATTTCACAATGCTCACAAAATTCACACAAAACTCACATCTTATAATGTCCAAATATGCTCATTTAAAGGTTGGTAGAGGAATTGTCCAGAATGTAGAATATCACAAGGTTTTGTACAGAGCAAATTTTTTAAATGAGGCTTTTGGTTTTTTGTTGTTATTGTTTTTGTTTTAAGTCTTTGAAAATAGGATTTGATGCTGATCTGCTGAAAGGCCTTATCCAGCAGTACTGCTGGCACTAAGTCACAGGGTAAACACAGCCTGGCAGTGCGAGTCACAATGGACCACAGCTTGAAAATTACTGGCCTAGCAGCCTGGGAGTGGGAGCTCTCTGAGCTCTGCCTTTGAATCTCTTTTCTATTTCCTTTCTGAATTTCATCATGAACAGTATAAAAACCATAATTTCTGTTTCTTACTTTTGCTGTGTAAAGGGAAAAGTGCAAGCACAGAAATACATTGCCTTTTTCCCCCCCATAAAGTCTTCATTCAGATGCTCATCAACCTAATTTTTCTTTCCTTCTCCCTCCTCTTTGCTCATGGGCTTTCAGCTCTCCTTTGCCATATCCCCTGCTTCTGTTAGCATTGCTCCTTTGTGCCTCAGGTTATTTCTCCTCTCAGCATGGCCTGCTGATGTGCTGTCATGCTGAGCAGAGGGGCTAGAGCAGGGACGAGTCCTGCCAGCGCTGGAAGAGGCAATGCTGTGCCTCCATTCAGTGCCACATTTATGTTCACTGATTATCAAGAGGTGCTGGATCCAACTGAGCCACTTCAGCTTGGTGTGACAGCATATCAACAGAGTAAGGAGGGAGCCCCGGGCCCTGGCACACACTGATTCATGACAGCATCCCACAGCAGACGTGGGCCAGCAGGGACTCCTTCTCTCTTGTGTCTGTCCAGTGAGACTCTTTTGTAACAATGTATTTCATTGCTTGTCCACCTGGTAGCACACAAGAGACAGGCCTAAGGATTTGATCTCCTGTGTAAGTTCCTTAGATGGTCTCCAAAACACATCTGGTTAGGCTCTTGGTTGAGAACATCAGCCTGCAGCAAGCATGCCCTGTCCTGCTGAAGGCTGGAGCATCTCAGTGTCCTTTGGGATGCTGCACCAGCTGCTGTGTCTCAGCTGGGAGACACAGGCTTGTTCAGCTGCTGTAACCTTGCTTAGCCTTGCTGCTGTAACCTCGCTGTAACCTTGCTTACATTTGGCTGTGGCTCTCCAGCCTTGAGTGAGATGGTGGCTTATGTTGCCTCTTTCCATCAGCAGTTTGTGGCCACGAAGAGGGCAATTGCCATGGGGTTGACTTCACTGTGCCACCACAGTCACCTGCAGGGGTGACAGTTCTGTGTTGGGCTTTCAGTCACTCCCATCATTTGTACCCCATTTGTATGACACTTTAACATCTTGATTGTTCCTTGGGTTTGTGTAACATTTATATTCCTTCTGAAAATTCAAAAGCAGGTGTTTTTTAGCTTAGGGAGATGGATTTTTTGTTTGATTTTTTGGGAAGATGTTAATATTTTCCCATAAAGGAAGTAATTTGTTAAAACTTACTGGTTAGGTTGATTGATCTTTGAATGTTTACTGCCAGGCCGATGTCCTACAGTTGATGATGTTCCAAACCTTGTCTCAACTTTTCTGCAGACTACTGCAACCCTTCCATGCTGGTCAGAATCACTGCTTGGATTATAATCTATCAAACAGTTTCCTGCTTTTGTGTTCTTTATGTAGTATTTTTTTACACTTCCACAGATAGCTTCAAACCTTTATTGAGAGACATGTGAGACAAGGAGCCTCTGCATCCTTTTCACTGTGATTATTTTTGCTGTGATTGGTTCAAAGTCTTTTCACAAAGTCCATCTTTCAAGATGTGAGCATCTTTGACAGTAACTTCAAAGAAACAATGGAAAAGTCAGATGACTGATACTGAATGGACATTTTTTCTTTTAATTAGTCAATGGAAATTTTAAGACTCTAAGTGTTCCAAAGGATTAGAAGAACTATAACTGAAATGTAAAAAATAGCATGAAGGGAAAATTGCAGTCTCTTGCATGAAAACTTCCTATTTCATCACAGAATGTTATGTTCTCTTTCAAAGTCCTGTCTTAGTTTCCACTCCAAATATAATCCAGTGGAGTTTTCTGGGCTAGGCATACAGATTAAGAACCATTGGTATACAAGGGTTTGTTTCTTATTCTCACCTCAAGTAATAATACTGTTTATTTTAATGCTTTCTTTTTGTTGCTGGTGAGGTACCATTTTTATTTACAGATGGTTCTATGAAACATTGTGTTGGTGCAACAGAGGGGTTCCAGTTTATGCCCGAGTAATCCCCTGACTCCCAGCCACACTGGGAGAAGGAGGAGGTCAGATCCCATGCTACAAGGGCTGAAGGATCAGGTGTGCCCAGCTCTGCCAGAGATTGAATGGGGCAGGAGCTGTTAGAGATGAAAGGAGTAAATGGACTTGGCTGGCAGTAAAGCTTAAATGCTTCTGAATCAATTGGACTCTCAAAGGGGCCAGCTCAGGGATCTCGACACCTGAGCTGTGATGGGAGTGCATGATTGTGCACTTCTTCCAGGCACAATAATACAGTTTCCTTCTGGGGATGACTGTCAGTGCCTGGAGAGAGCAAGGAAAAGCTCTTCTTTGCTCTTGATGATCCTGCTCAGCATGGGATTTCCAGGTCAGAGGTTCTCTGCAACCTCCCTTGTGTTCCCAGGAGAAGCCATTTACCCTTCCCATGACTCCTGTTTTACCACCAGTCATTTTTAAAAAAACGTCTATAGCAAACTAAAAATGCTTGTCCATTTATGTTCCTGTATTTTATTTTCTGTATGAATTTATGATCATCTTGATCCGTGCATATGTCTTACTGGGAATGTAGGCATTAGCTTGGGAGTTTGCTGTGCATGACCTGAAAGATCCCAAGTGTGTAGGTATGCTTTGAACTCTTTCCCCCAAATCAGCTTCAGTTTTGCACTCTCTCTGAGAGTACTGGTGGCTGTTCTTCACATGCCAAAGCTCTGCACATAACAACATCGAGCCAAAAACAAGTATTAAGTACCATTGTAATCTGGGTTTCAGGTATATCCACTTTTATGGACTGTAATTACTTAATAAGTTCTTATCTCAGTAACTTGATTCATAGTTACCTTGGCATATTGTTTGCTACAGGGTTTGGGCTGCAAAAAACTCTACTGGAGGCTCTTCCAACAGATTCATCATTACTACATAAATTTTTGTGCACTTAATAATTTTTCAGCTGTAATATTTTCCTAATGATGTTATGGTATTCTGATGTTGCATTTCTGTGGTGCATACCTTTGTATATGTCCTGGTAGAGCCTTTTTCCCTTTCAGTATTACTGATTTTTTTTTTCTATTTGTTTGACTTAATTTTTTTTCTTTTTTCTTTTTTCTTTTTTCTTTTTTCTTTTTTCTTTTTTCTTTTTTCTTTTTTCTTTTTT
>VWYP01030175.1:247836-259659 GCA_013400435.1 Pycnonotus jocosus
CCCTAGGACTACAAGTAGAAAATGGTGTCTATCTTATCTTCAGCTTGTGCTAATTTTTTTTCTTCACATGCTGTGACTCTCTTTCTGCTAGAGCACTGATTTGTCATGGTAAATTATACATAGCTCAGTGTCATGTGGATTTCTGTGCTTTAAGTTGCATCCTTCACTATTTTCTGTACTCTAGCACCTTCCATCAAACATGTTTCTTTCTTTTTCAGCTCAGGAAAAGAAAAAAAAAAGAAGAGTAAATAACCTTCTGCTATTTCCTTAGCTGCTTTGTTGTAAACCCCACAGAAGTTTTTGCAGTATTGTCTATGCAAACTACTATTTATCCAGAGTAGGATATGCTGAGGGATACCACAAATCAGTTCTCAAGGAGAAGTGGGAATTTGAGGAGCAGTGTTACAGCATCTTTTTGACTCTTCACTCTGGCCATATTTCTCAGTTGTTCTCTGAGCCTTTTGTGGTGTGGTTGCTGTTATTTGGTATGATTTATTTTGTCTCTGGGCTGGTGAGCTGTGGGCTGCTGAGGTGGCCTGATGCCACTAAAGCGTGGTGTGGTGGGACAGAGCTGCTCCCAGGGCTGCTCTCTGCTGCCTTACAAGAGCTCTGCCTGTACCATGCTGTGTAAAGGAGCCCATGTTGTGTTGAGCAAATGGGGAAAGAATCTCCCCATTCCCATTAAGATGGAATTGCTTGAGAGGAAATTTGCTGTTGGAAAAGAATGGATGAGGCAAGAAATCATCTTGGTCTAGTTTTTCCATTTGAGTGTGGAAAATGCCCCTCTTTGGTAGGTAAGCCAACCTTTTGCCAGGCTGAGGGAGAAACCAAGCACATGTTTTCTGGTGTAGGTACATAGTAAGGGAAGCTCATAAAGAGCATTGCTGTAGCCCTTGTGATACTGGAGTGACTCAGTATGCTCCCAGCAGCTGTTGCAGATAGCACTCCTTAAACCCTTGCTGCTACAAGGGGGAGGCAGGCTCCTGGTCCTTACCTGCCCTAACCTCAAACCAGGGGAGGCAAAGGGCACGGGGAATAGGAGACCATGCCTATTTCAAAAGATATGAAGCTTCACCCCCAGGAAAGCTGAGTTGCTGAAGATAGAAATGACATTCCTGCTGAGTTACACCAGCCCTTCACATGTCTCTGCACCTGTCCCCTGACTGCAAAAGAGCCACTTCAAGGGCTATTTTATACATGGAATAATTGAACAGGTGAGCTGAGGAAAAGGAGTTTTTGTGGACTTCCTAACTCCAAGTTATAATTGCTGCCTTGTAACCAAGGAATTCTTACAGTGACAGAGTGACGAGCAGATAAATGCCAAGTAAATATTACGTACATGTTTCTAGTTTAGCATAGTAGGATAAAACATGAAGTAGGAGCTGCATATCAGAAAGCTGTAGCACCGTGACGAAAAGTCTCTCGATTTGCTTTAGAGTCAGGGCATAAGCTTTGGTCCTAACTCTCAGAAGGGGGTGCTGTTACCTCATCTGATTTCTTTGTATTTTATAAGTACATCTATATGGTTTGCATGCATATGTATGTATGTATATGTAACACCACTGTAGTTTTAAAAGTGGGCTAAAACATTTATTTTACTTTGCCCACTACTTTAGTGCATGGTTTTTATGAAAAATGATCATAAAGTTGCTGCTTTTTTTTGTTTTAATTACTCACTTGTACAGTATGCAAAAAAATTTTCAGCAATATGGGGTTCTTTTGAAAAGTATGGGAGACATTGAAAATGGAAAACCAGTGTAACAAAAGGAAGAAACAGCAGAAAAAAGTGGTGTCTTTATTTTATATTGCACAATGCACAGAAAAATTTACTGTCTTGTGCAAGAAGTGAGAACAACGTATTTATACTAAGTTTGTACGAAAAACACTGAGTTGAAATCAATGTATTGTACTATGCAAAAATACAATGGTTTAGATTATGAAATCAGATAATTTTAAAAGTCTGGATATTGTTGCAGTGTTCCCACTAATTTTTATCTCTTGACATTCATTTTTTGGACATTAAAATAGTCTTGTTAATTTCTTGTTTGGATATTTATTTATTTAATTTGCACTTCTAAATTAGGAAACAATAGTTGCATATATCTGTCTTGGACACACTGCTGATGAATGTGACTGACTTTCTTTCTTTTCTTCTTGTCTGCCTGCCCCTGCTATCTCTTGGAGACACACCACACTTCTTCCCTACCAAAGCCTTGCTTTGGAAAGTGCTACCTGGATCTTTAGCCTCTCTCTTTTTGGGCAAGAAAGAGTTCAAGTTCAATATCTCAGTTAGACGGGGCACAGTAAGCAGTGAAAGCTGTGCAAGCAAAGGATCCTGCTGAATCTGCAAGCTTTCCCCAGCACTGCTGGCAGGCTCCCTGGTATTCATGACCATCCACGAGGGAAGCTGGCACAATTGGGTTGTGATCTCCAGCTGGACTTTGGAGAGCAGCCTTGTCCTCAAACTGCTGGTTTGCAGGGATTTGAACTCTTCCATGACCAGGTCACCATCCTGACTTAGAGGCCAAACGAATACAGCCTTAGCATTAACTGATAATAATTAAATGCCATAGCCTGTGACTCTGCAATTAGCAGCAGGATTTCTGTTTATTTGGGATTATGGCCTTAGCCGTGTTCTGGGTTTAATGAATGAACATAGGTCCTCCTAATCATTCTACAGTGTGGAGCATGACTTCCCACAGATATCTGCAATCCAGACTTCCTGCAAAACCCAATCATTGGCTTCAGTGAGTGCTTAGAAAAGAAGAATTTTCAGGATGATTCCTATTTTGCATAGGAACTTCCTTTGGAAGATGTCTGGCTAGTGTCTCTGAAATGCTTAAAAACCTCGTTGTCCTGAGGATTGTGCCTTCTAGGTTTCTTCTGCCCTATCATCTCTATTGTGGTAATGGCATGGCAATGATTACATAGAAAGAGATATAAAGATAGTGTTAAGATTACATCAAGTCAATAAACTTGCCTATTATTCCTCACTCATCTGGAGATCCCAGCTGAAATTTGAATGCAGAAGAAATTGAATGGGGAACTTCAGAAGAACAATAGCAACTTCTTGTAAATATTTTCCAAATCTCAGTTTTGTAGATTGTTTATCCTCAACCAGGAATAAGATACCAATCGTAGATATCTACTTCAGGGTGAGATGCCTCTGGATTTGCACATTTACTTTCAGTATGATAAATGAACCCTTTTTTAAATTCCAGACAGATTCATTTTAAATGTTAAAACAGGTGAATTCTACTGCACCCAAGGCCTCCATGAGGAGAGTCTGGCAAGTTTTAAATGATTTTTAAAAGTGTCTTAGTCTGGTCCCAAAGAGCTGGCTAGCATGACGTTGACCACTCTGTATCTTCATGCCTGGGATGTGCCTGGGATTCTGGCCATTCCTAAAAATGCACAGGATGAACATGAAATTACCTTCTCCAAGGACAAAGTGTCTAGAGAGAGTTAAAGATGGGTTTCACTTCACAACTTCCTTGAATTTCTCCCTCTTGAAGAAATTGGTGTTTTAAGGAGCTGAGTAAGAGAAGGCTGTTGTGCTTTCAGAATGGTTGCAGGAAGACTGACAGGGAATGAAGAGTAGCTGTTCAATTGGAGAGACTTATTTTACTTTGTGTGCATATATATATATTGAAATACAGTGGTCATATTTTTCAGGGTCTAACTTAAAAGTTCATCCTGTGGCAAGTTGTAACACTCTCATCTGGAATTCTCCAGTACTAAGATTTATATGTTTAGTTCTAGACTACAATGATCTCATTTGCCCTTTGTATTTGTTGGCAACTTCTAAGTATAGAATTTTAAGTCCTAGGGTATAGTTTTAGAGATTTGCTGGTTTGTTGTCTGAAGGAATCACTCCATCTTGCATAGCAGTAAACCATGGTAAGAAGTAAACCATGGTAAGAAGTAAACCATAGTAAGTCATCCATGGGAGGAGTTTTAGGGCTGTATGTGCTGGATGCTGCAAGCTCCTCTAGGCACTGCTGGCTGGATAGTCATCAACCTTGGAGCACAGCATGTGTGCTCCTCTGCCTTGTGCTTTGTGCTGTGATGTGAAATCTCACTTTTTGTTCTCATGTCTGAGACCTAAACACTTTCTTCTGAACCCAGGACCTGGCTGAAGACAATCCCTGCTCTTGTCCTGCCCAGACACAGAGATGAAGGGCCCCAGGGATGCTGGGCCAGGCCATGCCTCTCGAAGCTCAGATTTCTGGAATGTTTCTTGCCAGAGAGCATGTAGTTTATACTTGTGTGGTCCAGAAAACATGAGGTGTAGTCATCTGTGTGTGTATGAATGGCAACCTTCTCCTGTTTGGTTATGAAGGTTTGAGCAAGCAGGCAAAGATGAGGCTTTATGCTGATGAGATATAGTCAATTAATAAAGAGGATGTGATAAAATTAATGTGAAGCAGAATGTGCCACCTGCCTTTTGGCAGTGCCAGCACAGTACACAGGAGTTGCTCATCTTGCACATCTCACCACTAACAGCTTTGAAGAATACAGGAAGAAAACCTTTCTGGAGGTTCAGGCTGCTTAGGTGGGTGTTAGAAAGAGGATGAGTCTGTGTTGGAAAGGACTGATACAAACCTCCTAGGTACCTGAGTACAAAATGACAACACCTTCTTATTGTTTTTGTCACTTCTTGTAGCTGTGCTATAAGAATTCTTGGGTCTAATCATCTTGGTGTTCTGCTACAGGCCACAAAACTCAATGCATAAACCTAGCACAGCATCTGTTTTCAGCTGCACCACCTATTTGTACTTCTCTTCTTGGTTCTGGCTGCAACTCACATTGTTGTGTGCATGTATCACATATCAGATGGGAAAATCAGGCCCTTCGTGTCCTACACTTCTTTACAGCAGGGCTGAGCTCTCCAGTGTCCTCTGATAAGATTGTGCTACAGAACAGTCCATGAAACACAGTGTGAAGTGATTTCAGATACCTTCCAGCATCTTACCAGCATATAAATAGTTAGCTGCCATTGGAAATCTTAAGCTACAGACAATGGGAGATGGTAACCTCTTGTGCACAGGATTTAAAACTATAGGATCATTGACCTTGAATCGTGCATGTAGCCTGGGAAATCTAGAGTTAAGCAGCTTGCAAAGCCATAAAAGCCAGCCACCAGTCTGAAGAATAGAAGCCTTCTTCTAGTTTTCCTGCTGATATTCACTGTTGTTTCAATCAAAGTACAGGTAGTACTTGAAGAATGACAGATTTTGTGAGCTTTATATACCAGTAAAATGAGATTATGCTTCATGACTCTGCTGAATTTGACTTTTACATTAGAGAGTATGATTCAGGAATTCATTTGAAAATCAAAAAAATATAAATTAAAATATTTCAATTGTAATTGCGATTTTCTCATTAATTGCACATCATAACTGACTCACAGGAAAGTAAGAATCATAATGAAGAAAATCAAAATTAAAAAGGGACTCACAGTCTTAATGTGTATCCGCACTGAAAAAATTAGGAAAAATATATAATGAAAAGCACAGAAAACTATATTTTTCTTACTAGCTTTATTCTTATAATATCACATTTTAAAAATACAATTTTAGAAAAAAATGAACTATAGCTTTTTGCAGTGATAGGCGACAGGTCAGAAAAGCGTTTCAGAATAATTTTACACCTTTTAACCTTAAAAAATACTTTGCTGACAATTGAGAAAGGGCCTTAAAAGAAGCGCTGATAGGCATTCTCACAGCAGGGTTGCCATGTCCCATCACATAGCAGAGGGTTTCTGCATAATGTATCCTGTAATAAGAAGTGTACTGCAAATCACCGGGCTTGAGTAGCAGTTTTAAGAAAGTAATCCTTGGCATGAACTGCTATTAGTGATGACACTGAAAGTTTGTTACGTAAAACTCTTCAGAAGACACAAAGAAGGTAAACTGTTTAAAATTTTGATTCGAGCCTTGAAAGAACTACTTTGTCATAGAAATTTGTCTGCATTTAAATATATATTTAGTGTGCTCTGGGTTTTTTTTCATTTTTGCTTATGCTTGGACAGACTCGTTAAACAGAAACTGCAGAGTTTTGTTAAATGAATGTCACTTTTCTCTCATTCCATGCCACAAATGGTAATTGTTCCAAAAGCGTCTTAATAATTACTGGTGTTAATTATGAATGTTAATACAGTCAATGATCACTCGGAGCCCCCACGTTTCAAACCCTTTATAAATGAAGCTAAAACTAAAAAAAAAAGAAAAATTTTTAAAATTCCAGTATAACAAAGACTAAATCAGTCCATCAAAGCACAGCAAGCTATATTCATGTTTTAATGGCTAGACTAATCAAAATGGGATATGAATCTACAAGAAACCTTCTTGTTGAAATTAATTTTGTATTTGTCTGGAAATGTAAATAAAAGAAAACGTGAAGGGGCCATTTCCAGGCAAGTTCTTTTCAGTGTTAATGATGCAAATCAGTGAAGTTTCTCAGTCCCTGGGGAATCTTTTTGTCTTTCTCATTTCCATAAGAATGATTTTTAGGTGATTAAAATAAAAATCTAATGAAAAAAATTCTTTATACTTTTCTCACAATACAGTTTAGTAGATTTGGGGAGGAAAAAAAAAACCAAACCAAGCTGGAATTGACTTTAGGACTATAATAAACCTTCCTAGGAGAGTATTGGTCACAAAATGTTTTTGTATTTCTAATGGAGACATTTCTGGTTGTCTTTAGAAGTATTTGATAGAAGTTGCAGTCATCTGAAAGCTTGATGTTTCAATGTAATTCCAGAATTTTCTCAGCAGCTAGTAAGGGGTAATGAAATGTTTCATTGTGTTGTTTTCTAAGTGAGCAGTATGAGAAACAGGGAGAGACATAATAATTAAAATTTTGGCTTTCTGTATTTTGGCAAATATTTTTGTTCAGAGCTAGATTCTTCCTGAAGATCAAGGACTGGATTGATAGTGAAATGCTGCAGAAGCATTGATCATTTTAACCTACTTTTAGTCCCATTCTTTCTCCAGAAAAAAACCCACCTGAGTGACTCAATAAAAAGCTGCTCATAAACCATGGCTTTGCTATAAGGCAAGATACACCCCACAGTGGTTCAGGATTGGCTTTACTTTTCCTCTTTTTCCAGGGAACAGGAAATGGCAAAAATGGAGATTAGCACAGTCCACGTTAGCCCCATGTCCAGCACAGATAACACCTCTCTCCCTCCCATGGCAGTGTGTAGGGGAAGGACTGAATAATGCCCCTCTGTCCTGACCCACTCTGCACAGAGGGAGAGAGCAGCAATGTCCCAGGCTCTGCTCACACACACACTGAGGAACATGAGTGTGCACATAACCGCGTGCATGTGCACACCTCCTTGGGCAGCGGGGGGGATGACAGCCTGCAGGGACACGGGACAGCACTGGCCCTGCTGATGCCCTCCAGTAGGCAGCACAGCTCTCCCTCACTCTGGCAGGAGAGGGCAGGTGGCAGGAATAACCCTGGAGGGAGCTCAGAGCAGGAGCTGCTGCTGGGCTGCACGTCCAGGAGCAGAGAAGATGACATGAGAGGGAGCATGTCCTTATTTCCTTGCAGTGCTCAGCCAAAGCATGTGTCCTCAATGTTCACTAGGTGTTATAAATTGCCCAGGCCCAAGCAAAGATGCAGGGTCTTTGGTGTGCACAGACAGGGTCTCCAGCGAGAGAAGAGCAGGGATGCAGGAAGATGCTTTGGCACAGGTGGGAATCCCCATTGTGGATTCTGGGCTGCACGAGAAAGCTGCACACAGGAGACACAACAAGGAACCAAATCTCTGTCCTAGCCCCAACCAGGGCACTCTTGTGGAACAGGGAGAGCGAATAGGGAAATTCACATAGAAATGGAGCTGGAGATTACTGTCGTTTGGGACTGAATTGCTTCCTGCTGGGTTTCCTCTTCAGCTGCTAATGAGCCACCAAGGAGAATCAAGTTGTTCCCAGGACTGCTTGGGACTTGTGTTTGGGTTGTGGAGGAATGAACAGAACTCTTGGGCTGGATACGGGGTCAGATGGTACAGGGGACAACTGTTCAGGGAAAATACATTGGTGCCTGATGCCTCCATGACTCTGGAAGGTGAGCTCCTTCTTAATCACTCTCCATAGCTCCTGGCTGAAGACTTCCTCTCCTTCTCCAGACTCCCCTAGATCCCAAGGGGGAGACTTACAAAATATTCCTGGCTGTGGTGAAGTCAGATGATGCTCAAACTCTGTTATTCAACAGATGGTAGTTAAGAGCCACAAAACCTAAAATGGGGTCTAAAATCTAAAAATTAACAAAATCAGAATTAATTCTTTATAATGCCTTTTAAGCAACAGTACTTGGAAGTACATTTCACCATTGACTTATTAATTGCCTGCTATCTGATGTTAATATTAGAAAGAAAACTTGACTGTTTTCAAGCTATTCTCCAGACCCTGAGGACATATATTTTCTTGTTTCCTTAACATGGAGAGAATACAAAATCCCAGATTTTAAGAAGAAATACACTATACTTCATGAGATCATGATCTATGGCAACACCACTGCTCCATAAGTTTAATGCTGTTCTTCCTCCTTCTGTTCTGGTGAGGCAAGAAACAAATTCCAGGAAAGCTCTTTGAAGTCTTTAAGGGAAGAAACTCCTTTCCATCTGCCACTCCTCCTCACAGTGGGGTCCTGAGCCTTATGCCATCCCTCTACATCCTCACAGACACCTAAACAGCCCACACTACATGCCATAACCAGCAAGGTGAGAGGGAGGGTTAGAGGGAAGTGCTCCTCAAGGCACCTTACCCTGGAGTCAGCCCTGCCTGCTTGTGCACAATCCTTTGCTCACCCCTCTCCTCATGGGAGGCTAAAACTTTTCTTCTAAAAAAAATAAATACACACAATTTTAAATGTAGGACATGGCCAGTACTTTACATAATCCTTTACAGACAGTCACTGTCCAGTGCATTTGCCTGAGGTTTATGAGGCTCTGGTCCCACCCCTCTGTGGAAAGATGTTTTCTCCTATTCCCAGAGTGTGCTTGCTGCCTGGCTAGGAGCTTGCTTGCTGGAGCATTGCCACAGAACATCCAGTCATTTGCTTTCAGTGGCATGCTAAAGAGAAGGAACATGACCCTGTAGCCTAAGAACTGAGTGCGGATACTTAGGATTTTCTTATGTTTCAAAGAAAGATCTGAGATGTAAAATCAGCCTTGTCTCCACCTTTCCTTCTGAGCACATGCAACTCTATACAGATTGTGTACCCCTTCAGTGAAATATGAGTTTGATTTCTCTCAGACAGAGAAAAGATTGCACCTAAATCTGCAATTTCCTAAGGAAATAGAGGAGCATTGTGGATACTGGACAGACATCGATGCTATATGTTACAGGGATCCTGGTCTGGCACATCAGGTAGACAACTTGCTCAGCTGGTTAAGACCTTTGCTGGTTGCAATCTGAACTCTTCTTCCCTGGGCTTTGGAGGGTGTTATCTGGAAGGGATGTAGCTGGTAGCTTGTGAGTGTCCCATTTGGTCCAGGCCTCACTGTGCCTGTTGCCAGGCGACACTTTGCAATGTGCATCCTGCAGCCTTGCCTTGCCAGTTAGGTACAACTCCAATGTGCTCTGCTCTTTGTCCTCAAAATGTAGCGTTATGGATTGCAGCCTTGTAGATGCCAGGCAGGGATGAGCCTGTTCTGGGAAATAGGTCCAGCAGACCTGCAGAAAGTGTAACTGGATACTACACAGCTGACATGAACTGATGTGGAAATGCTGTCAGCTCATCTAGTCAGAAACCTGTTTGAGACTGTGCCAGCTGCACACTCTACTGACTGCTCCCAGCCGGTGCCTGCTGCTGCTTGGGGCTGGAGACAGAACTGCTGCTCCTGAAGCCCTTGGAGCTGTTCCTTTCCCTTGGCAATGACTTCCTGCACAGTCCTGTGGTGTGGGCTGGGGCTGGCTGGGGCTAAACAGGGTGGTATCCAGCTCAGGTGAGCTTTCCAGTCAGATACAGGTTGTGTGAGTACACATTACCCAAGAGATGAAGAGACTCATGGTGTCTGCCCTGTCCATTCCCTGGGCCATTCATTCATTTATTTGTTCTAGTTTTACAGGAAATATCCCTGCATTTTTAACAGAATCTTTGTCTAATGAGCCATAGAAAAGGCAAAATGAGGTCCTATAAGGAAACAGATCTGGCTGTAACACATACTTTTCTTTCCTTAATCTCTTCTCCAAGACTGGATCAATAATTTGCTCATGTGAATCCCAGGACTATCTGCAAAGTAAGTTAAAGGAGGGGTTGTTTTCCAGACCACCACTCCATTTGGAACAGAAAAACAAGTGGTCTGGCATCTTTTAGAGCAAATTGAAAGAATCCTGCAAACAGTAATGTTTCCCTGGGGTGAGGCAGCCTCCAGGCAGGAACTACAATTATGAATTTAGACACCTTAAAATGCCTTCATGCTGTTTCAGGGGCCTAAATCCCACCTGACTCTGTTGGGATACGTCTAGGACACACTTGAGGAGAACTTCAGGGCATAAAGATAGTGGATTCCTACCAGACTTTATAGAATCACAAGAATGAAATTGAAATTGCTCACCCGGTGAAATGGGTTTTAGTGATCCTCTTATGGTGTTGGGAAGACCCTCTGTAAGTTTTCTGGAACTGTCCTTTCTGGATGAGTCCTGCACACATGTTATATCCCTCAGAGAAGTGATGTGGGATGGCATGGCTCTGGTGCAGGTGCAATAGGAGAGCTTTAAAAGTGTTAGAAAAGTACATTCGGAAGTGTGAACTAAGAGGGTAAATTTGTCAGGATAGCAAATGCTGTTACAATTAATGAATTAGTGCATTCTTTGAAAAAGATTATGAAAAGTCTAGCTACTTAACCTAGAAGATAGGTTGAAGCCAACACTAAATTTGGTAAGCACAAAATTTATCCCAGAGGTCCTGAACAGGAAGACCAGTCTGTTTCACATTTGCAGAAAAGTGTAGCTCTGTTGCTGTCCCACTGCTCTCAGGTATTCCCCAAAAGAGGAATTCTCAAGAGGAAGCTCCTGTTATTTGTGTTTGTCTCCAATATTGCCCTACCACAGCTTATCATGGAGGAGACTGGAAATGCATCATACTTTTGCAAAGGTTCTAATCAGCAGTTTTGACGTACTTCCCAAGGCATAATGCAGCCACGGAATAAGCTGCATTTATGGTAGGGATGGTTTTGTTCTAGTAATTCGGGTTTAAAGCTCCAAGGAATCTTCCTGCATTACTGACTCATTTCACATTGTTTTTCTCTCATGGAGAGTGGCATCTCAAACTGCACAGCCCAACTCCTAGAAAATTCACCCACCTCCCAGTGTTAAAACCCACGCTTGCCTTAGGTCCACAGCTTACGAAAAAGTTGTCCTGGGAAAGATATCTGCCTCCCCTCCTCCTCCTCCACCCTGCAGCAGGACCCATTGTCTGTCGGCGGCAAGGCATAAAGGAGTTAACGAAGGAGCCGGCGAGGAGGTATGACGGGGTGATGTCAGAATATTTCCAGGGAAAGAATGTGTCGGGGGGCGCTGGCCGGGCCGGGGCTGGGGCTGGCGGCCCCCGGCCCCACCCCGACATTCTTCTTGTCCGGTTCCCACAGGCGGAGAGTGGCACGGGGGGTCAGAGTGGACGAGCACAAAGAGAGACCCCCTGCTGCCGGGGCCATCGTGCTGGGCTGTCACTGCTACTAATTCATGACTTCACCTTTAATCTCACTGATCCATTATAGGTTAAAAAGAGACCCATTTTACAGCTGACAAGATTGAAGGGAGCGCAACCCAGGAACTGGGGGGGCGGGGGGGTGGGCATGGGGTCGGG
>VWYP01030175.1:266083-286273 GCA_013400435.1 Pycnonotus jocosus
CCACAGCATTTTTTTTTCACATGTCAAAATGTGAATTCATCTCTAAACCACCAATATGTTATGATTAATTTACTTCATGGGCCAAAAGTATGTATCACACTGCATTTATTTCTTATGGCTGCTGAATGTCCTAAAGAAATGAAGAATTAAAAGACTTTTTAAAGTAACCTTCTCGCTCATATGCAAGATGTGTCAGTGTGGCAACCACAGTGACATGCACCATCGTCAGTATTCCTACCATGGGAAACACTCATTTTCTGATCTCTACTAGTGAGAATGGATATGGGAGAGAAGAAAGATGCTTCATTACTGCATGTAAGAGCCCTGAATAAATTGCACAAAAATGACCTCTTGCACATCTGAATTGAGTCCTGCAGATGTACCATTTTGTAGAGGGCAGTGTGTCTGTGGGTATGTGTGTCTATGAAAAATGCCTGTGGAGGGACACATTTTAAAACAATTTCTATGTCAAAACCAACACCATTCTGAAACAAAACTCTGTCTGTTGCAGGACTGACCCTTCAGCATTCATCCATCTCTTAAATCTGATTTAAAATCACAAGGATGAGGGAGGAGAAACACAAACTACATATACTGTTATTTTTATCTAGTCAAGTAGGCATTTTCAATGGTGTCTTTTCAAGAACAGTTCTTCTTAGCTGTGGGTCCTGTGTGAATACTGAGGATGACAGATTAAAGTAAGACCAGTCAATGTATTACAGCCTGTACTATACAACTGTGTCTTTGGAAATGCCTGTATGATATACTTATATAATATAGGATCATTTCTTTTTAAATGAGTTTGCTTTTTATATATGTTTCTGAGGAAAGGTATTTATCTCTTTAAACAGTTTCTACAGTAACATGAACATGCTCAGGTAGATATTTGTAAGGTATTTAAGCTAGACTGTTTTAAAAATAAGCAAAAAAAACCCCTAAAATGGTGAGTCTTTTAAGGCATCTTAGTAGCAGGCAGGAGAACAAGTCTCCTGGCTGAGCTGCTCAGGAGCAGTGATTTCCTCCCAGGAAATTCCATAGTGCAACTAAGCCAAATACATTCAACCCTTGGCCCATCTGCATGTGCTGGAAGGGAATCCAGCCTTTAGCTGGATTTCTTCTTTACAGATCTCTTAAATGACTTCAAATGCTGTGCCTGTGGTGGTGGGGAGCCTGGGGGCAGGACTCTACTGTAAAAGGGATGAGTCACACATAACGTGCCACTTTCTGCCACAGTGCATCAATCCCTCTAGAGACTTTTCAAAGTTAATGAACATCTCTGGGTGCAGTGGTCTCACGCCTTAAGTTTGAAGATTAACATCTGTTTACCACTCATTAGAAAAGCTTATTTCAAGGAAAAAAATACACAGATGCAAGGTACTTGTCCTCAGAAAATTCAAAACAAAGAAGCATCTTGGATATGTTTATGTTCAAATCCACTTGCTACAGTTCTGTGCCCAAGAAAATTTTGTCCAAGTAAAATATAATTGTCAGAATCTGGTTATATTCAGGATGTTTTCTGGGTTCTTAATCACTGTGGATCCTATTTCACAAAGATCTGAAATATGTGCTGGAGTCCAACAGGCTTCCATGTAATTTAAGCTGCTGTAATGCAGGCTTGGCCTCAAGCAGTTGCTGAATAAGCACGGGAGTGCACACGCAGGCTTAGATCCAAGAAGGTTCTTGAGTGCTGCACCAAGTCACGGCCTCCTTCTAAAACCTTTCCATCACTAAAGGAGATGCTGCTAAAGGTCTGGTTTCCTCCAGGCATGCCAGTCCAGGAATGAAGTGCCAGGCAGCCCTCCACTTTCAGGGGGCTTGTGCTGAAGAACACAGATCTGTACAAATATTTCTCTGAAGTCATAGGAATTACAGCATGCACGATCACTACACTCATGCAAAACCCAGCACTTTTTCCCTTAAGAGATAGGGGCAAATGTCTACTCTTGCACTGTTTGCAGATAAAAAGAAAGCACTTTCTGCACAGTCGCTAGAGCCTTAATTAATTGCCTTAATTAAACTAAAGAAGGCTAAGAATAGTAGAGGTAGCTATATAAAACATATCCCAGATTCTAATGACACGTTTGTATTGTACACATACAACTGATTCCTATATGCTTGTTTTTCTCTTCATTGATCATTTTTTGTCCATCAGAGCTTTTACCTCTCTTTCCCCTGTTATACAAATAGTCACTGTGAAAATCATGTACACATTATAACACCCCTTGTTTTGCTGCTGTAAGTCCCGACATGGCACCAGGAACATGTGTGACCCACGGAATAATGCAGGCCTGTACATAAATATTGAAGATGCACTGAACTAAGGATGGCAAAACCAAGAGGTCTTATGACCTTTGAGACACAGTTTAATGCTCACCCAAGTCTAACTGAAACATATTTCTTGATTTATGTTCAAAAATATTTACATGTGCAGTGTGTTAGATGTCAAATACATATTAAAACCAGAAGAACTACAAAGCCAGTTACTAGACTAAAACTGACTTCTGCTGGCAACGTGCAATATCGTTTGTGGGTTTAGTTATGTTGAAAACTGTGCCTCTGATTTTCCCTGCTTGAGTCTTTGCATTCTTCCTAAGGATTTCATCAAAGCTAAACAACTACAGAAGCTGCACTGCTTAATAATGTTTTCTTTTATATTTGGACATCACAGATGTACAAGGGACAAGCTATTATCCTACTCAGGATCCCATGGAATAGTCATGTGTTGGACATTGGGGAAATAAATTGGGCTGTTTGGAAGCCTGCTCACTGCTGCTGGTGGTCAGCAGCTGCTCTGTGGCAGTGGCTGTAGCCAAAGGCAGAGGAAGGCACTGCAAGATTGTTCCTGAATTTGTCCCTTCTCTACTTTTTTTGTCCTCCTCAAGATCTCACAGCTCTCTTTGTACCTGCTGTGAAGAGGAAGGGGGCTCAGTGGAGCTGGTGTTCCTGTCATCCAGTGGCTCTAACCACCCAAATTCCTACTCTTGCTGAAACCTGCTGCCCACTTTCCCAGTAATGTAGGACAACTTCTTTTCCTTTGCAAATGAGGCATTCATAAGAACAGTAACCAGGGCAGGAATTTTCCAGCAAAGAAAATTAGGCGTTTCCTATATGCATTTCCTATGTGAAAACAGGTATGTAACAGCACAGCCTGGGCTTCTGTTGTGTGAGGTAATTTATATCAATGTTTGTAGAACTGGGGCCAAAATCTCTCAGCACTGGTGCTGTATTTCCACTCATTTTGTACTAGGGTCTTCCTGTGAATCCCCTGCGGGAGCAGTTCAGTGGTACTTAAAGGGATGGTATTTCTGTAATTATCTAATTATTGCTCCAAGGTTCTTTCTTGTGCTTGTTAAACCTCCATTCCAGTGAAAGTGTAACCTCATACTACTGAATTTGGATAAAATGTGATTGAGAATCAACATTAATTCCCCAGTACTCTTTGGAGTAGATACTGTTGTCTTTTATTATTACCAGTTTAAAAGCACAAAATTGAGATTGGATCACTCTGAATAGAGTGAAAAGTTTCAAAGGTAGTGGAGTGTGAAAATGGGGCTGTTGTTCTCCACTAGATTCTTTATATTGGCTTAAAAAGTCATGAGACATTTATTTCTTTAATGAATACTATAAAAATATCTGAATTCCTGTTAGTTGCTATCAATCTCATTTCTAAATTCTGATTATTTTTTTTTTTTGCAATAAGGAATCAACAGTGAATTGGATCATATTTATACTCAACAACCTTTCAGTTGCTTACCCCTTAATTAGTATTGCTTTATGCTCTTTCTTAATTCCTTTGTGAATTCCTTCCCCCTGTGTGGAACACAGGAGTCTAATATAAAAAAAAATTAAGGAAAAATTAAGGGTGTCTTGGGTTACTTCCTTCTGGTTCCTACTTTTTAATTCACTTGTCACAATCAGCCTTTAAATATTACACCTTCATTTCAATTTTCAGCTGCTGAATCATGATCAGCTGAAGATCCAGTAGCCCTGCACTACTGGATATAACTCAAGGGGTTATGCTGTTTTCACTGTTTGGCACATACTCAGGAATGGCAACTTAGCTTAGCAGTTGGAGCATATGGCAGGGGGAGATAGGCCAGCATCTTGGATGAAGATGCATATATTTTGTACTCTCATGGTATGATGCATTCTTGTGCTTTGCAGATGGCACCTCAGAATTGTGGCTCTGAAAACTAATTTTGCCCAGCCACGCAGGTCTGCTGACACAAGCACAAGGATCATCTGCTTCTGCAGACGCTGCTGCACACTGCAGATATCCCAGGCAGGAATTTTTCTGAGAAGAACACCTGCATCTCAGTTGCTGTGGTAGGCAGAATAAAAAGCTCAGGAACCTATTGACTAGCCTTTGTATCTAGAGAGAAGAATTCAGCCAGACACGATCCCTAGCCTCATGTAACGCTTGGTCACTGTTTCTCCTGAAAGTTGATTACATCGTGGTAGTCAGGGCAAGAGTAACAGGAATACACCGATCTTATGGCAGCTGGAAAGAGGGGTTTGTTGTAATTGACAGAGATCTAACATTGCCTCTGGTTTGCCAGCAGCTTCCTTGCATATAGGCCAGCCATCAGTCCTCAGAGAAACTGCTTTCGTGGCACGTAGGGATTGTAGCACTAATGGTGCCTCTCTCAAAATTTGTCTTTTATGTCTGCCTCTCTGCCTCCACACAACCAGCATCTTGTTACATCTTGCACATGTGCAAGTGGATCAAGGGCTTGCCAGAGAGGTTTCAGGCAACAGATTCTGTGCAGCTAACAGAACTGCAGATTAAGGTATGAGCACTTTCTGTTCTCTGGCATAATTGGCATTACTTAAAATCACTCTGGGTACTGTGTCACTGATCTGATCAGGAAGATCATGCAAGGAGATCATTAAAGAGTACATCAGGCAGATGTATTTTTAAAGATCATTTTCCTGCATGTGCAGTGAGCTTCACATGAGCTGCTGTCAGGTCTTCTTAGCTTTCTTCCCCCCCACCAAATTTCTGTGCTCTCTGTAGGACAGACAGCCTCAGTACTAGTCTGTGCTTTTTTGCTAGATATTCTCCTGAAACAGTCAATAATTTGGCAGCAAATAAAGCCATGGATGATGGACACAAACAGTTAAATTCTATTGTCTACCTGTAACAGGAGAGCTAAAGGAGAAGGAGAAATTGAAATTAAAACAGATCTGTCAAGCAATGAATGGGATACTGTCTGGAGTAATGTGAAAACTACTGCCAGCTTACAGTGTACCAAGGGGCCTTCTTTTTTAGTTTGGGTTTTTTGCTTTGTTTTGTTTTGTTTTTTGGGGTTTTTTTTCCCCCCCAGATGATTCCAAAGAACTATTATTTACAGGACCCCTGAGCAATTGTTTCCACATTGAGCTAAGACAAGGGAACTATTGCTGGCACTACCAATAATATATGTCTGCCTGCTACCAGCAGGCTGGAAAGCTCAAACACCTGCAGGGTAAGGATGGATTCTAGGGAGGAACTTCCTCTCATCACATGGCTTCTGTGGACACAAAAGATGCACACATTTTTGACAGCATGAGAATAGATAAGAGCATTTGCTACCTGCAAACGAAATGTTAAACAGGAGAGAGGTGCCATAATACCATCCTGCATTCAGATGTTGTGTAAATTAGCAAGAAGATTTCAGAAGGTATCTTATTACCCTCAGCAGAAGGAACCAATGAGCTACAATCATAGCATAGATTTAAGGCAGATTTAAAGACTTTGAATAGAAAAATATCTGCCCTCTAAATTTGTGGCGATCTGTCTCCCTTATTTTTCCCATTTTTAGACTTCAGCTGACTACCTGGGGTGCCTGATTTAGGCTTTCTGACTACCATTGCATCCAAAATCTTCAGTGATTCAGACTGCTACTGACAAACCCATGTCCTTTGTACAGTCACTGGAAAGAAGCAATTTCCATGCCTAAGTGCAGATCTGACTAGGACCCATCATTGTATTGTCTGTTTTATCTCCACAAGCAGAAAGAACAAATAATTCTGAAGCACTGAGAAAAATCTTTTCTACCTTCCTGGGTCTCATCTGTCATGGTTTCCCTGGCAAGAAGACAAGAAGAGGACCACATATTTAATTTTTTTTCTATGGGTTTTGTTTGCTTCAAAGATTGAACTGAGTTTTCTTTTTCTTTCTTCTTGTATCTGAGGGGCCTGAGAACATGAGTAGCTCTCCTCTTGAGGCCATTTCAAAAGTATGTTAAGTGCAGGAGCATTGCTGCATCATTTGTTCATAGTGTTCTTCAGAAGTGTATAGAAATTAAAATTCAATTCTAAAAGAGTGTACAGCACCAGTATGATAAAAGTCTTTTTAATTGAGTTATTTAAGAGAAGATGTTTACTTACTCCTTACCTCAGTCTATTTACATCCACGCACTTTTCCACAATGCATTTTTGAAAAAACAAAAAAACAAAAAAACCCAAAAAACCAACAAAAAAACCAACCAAACAAACTCATGAAAAAACACGAGAAGATTTTGAAATCTTCAGAAACAGAAAAAAGTCTTGAAAGTCTTGGGCAGTTTTTCTGTGATTACACATGTGAAAAACAAAGAGAAAAAACTCTGAAAAAGGCTTTGAACTTTGCTATAGTGATCTCTATTTTCACTGTTACTAAGCAAGGCTTTGGACATGGACATTTTGAGACAGTTGTTTAATGATAAATAAAAAGTTTCTTGTAAACATTAAGGAAAAAAATAGCATGAATGAAAAGTGAAACCCAGCTTAGTATTTCCTTTATCAGTTGGTCTATCTGAAGTGGAAACCTCAGAGTTGAAAATAAAAGAAACAGTGGGAGACATGGAAAAATCAAAACAAAACAAAAAAGATATGTTAGCAGATGACTAATGAGAAAGAGGCTCTTACTGTACTGAGAAATCAGAGGCTGTTTTATAACATTTGCCATGCCTTTGCCACAGTACATGAGATCTGTGAGATCGGTCATATACCTGTTGTGTACCTTATTGGAATGGTCCATTGAAATCATTCATGCTTTTTCATGATGTAAAACATAAAAAAGGCAACAAGAAGGGAATGAGATGTCAGCATAGCACTGAAACCAATTTTTCAGCATATTATAGGAGGAGAAGCCATGGCACCTGAAGCTGAAAATCTGTGAGACAGTGCAAATTTGTTTTGAAACAAATATCAACAATGAAATACTTATTAGACTGTCTGAGCCCTGGAAAGTCAGGCAATTAGCTCCAGCATTGACACAATGAGGTTATTTTACCAAGGTGATAGACTGTAATGATTATCAAATGTGTTCAAGGAAATAAAATCCTGTAGTCTAGTCAATCCCATCCAGAACCTGATTAGCTTTTAGAGCTCAAGCTTGATTACCTTGATTTCATTAGTAAAAAACACCACAAGACTAGCAGGCACTGAGAACCATCAAATGATTTTTTTCTCCTTGTGGTCTCAGAGTGGATGTCATGTGAGAAGGCAACACAAGACTGACACAGACATTGATTCTTCTTCATGAGATTTTCACAGGACTTTTTAAATGTCTTTTGGCTGTGAAGAAGTTGTCAGATGCACTTTTCCCCCTGAGCTTCTCTCTGTAAGAACATGTGAAAAATGGTGACATACTGAGGGAAATGGTTTAAACATTCTAGACAAACACAAGAGAAGAGCTTGTGTACATGGAGCTGTTGGTGGTGCATTGCGTTAAGACACAAGCTGCTTACAGAAGTTCCTGTTAGACACTGTGTGGTGCCCTTTTGAAAACAGAAAGACATGCCATAGGCTAGGGTGAAGAGCCTGTGTTGTATCCATTTTTCTTATTTCCCTGGGCAGAAATTATGTTTTGTCTGAGAATGTTACCTGGAAAATAGATAATGCCCTCTTATTGTGGCTGGGTGCCTTATTGAATGTACTGCTGGAAGACTACGTGGATATATAGATGGGGAGATATTAATAATTACATGTAGCAAGATATTAAAAAATAGTCTGGACATGGCCCTGTTTTAGGTGCCCCTGCTTGAACAGGAGGGTTGGACAAGATAATCCCTGGAGGTCTATTCCCACTTGTGATTCCGTGGTAACATCACAAAAGTTGATAATTGTCTTTGCTCAGAAAACAACAGCTCATCTCACACTCTTATGATGAAAATAGTAACCATGTGAGCCTTAATTTTAGTGTCAATTCTCTCTTTTAATATAGAGATGTCAACCTTCTTGCAGACAGCTACTGGTGGTAGTTGTGAGCTTGATTGGTGTCAGCAGATATAATCTGGGCTAATACTACATCCCAATGAAGATTAACGAGCCCATTTCTCATTTGTGCCCCATACATCTGACGTGGCTTCACAGAACTTTGTGAAAACATCATATCTATGTTGTGGGTAGATGTACTTTGGGATGCAGAGTGTCTCTGCATTATGTGTAAGCTTTCAAAAGGTTAAGGAGTCATTCCTCCTGCCTACCACCAGATCTGAAGGCTTGTGTGGCAGCTGTAGAGGCACTGCCCTGGAAAGACCAATCTGTCTTTGAAGAACCTTGTGCTACTGTCACTGTGAGACTGGAGCTCTGCCAGCACCCACATTGCCACGAGGGCTGGTGGGTACAGGAGGAAAGTAAGATCCCTGAGCCTCTCCTTCCCACGGCCCTCCCACACAGGTCTTTGCAGAGCTGAGCCTCAGCTTTCAAACCAGTGCAATTTAAAAAAATACTCTTTGGATAACCATTTTACTGCCTGACATTGTCAGTTATTAATCATAAAATTCTTCTGATGGAGCCCTGCAGAAGGAATTGGAACTGAACCCGATCAGATACCATATTTTAATTATATTGCCTCAGCAATGTAGTTTTGCCCATGGTGATTTTCCATACAGCATTTGCAAGGTGGGAACCGTCACAGCTCAAATGGAGTTCAAGCAATTAACATACCATTTAAAACTTAATCTTTGAAAGGCATATTTCATTGAAGTTTTGTGTTTCAAAGAAAAGATGGTCATAGATTTCACAAACATTCCCGCAAATAAATCTTGCCATTTTTCTGATACCTATGATGCTGGTAAAAAATAGTAGCACTTGTGGTTGTCACTGGGAAGAAAGAGCAGTATTTTAGGAATTTTTAAAAAAGTGTTCTTTTTTTCCCATATTTCTATTTTCGTGGGACAAATTAAATATAGTTGGGGCTTAGAACATGAAGGTGTTTTGATAGGTGAATGTTGGTGCTATAGTCAGAATATATCAGCTTCTTCCAGGTAAGTTCTTCTTGAGGACATTTACCACCCTGGGACTTCAGCAAATTGCATTAACTAATGAACGTTGAATGTGCCTAAACTTTGTCACTTAACCAGAAAGTGGAGAACACAATTCTGCCTTTTTCCCCTGGCTCCCACATTCTCCTTACCTTTGGAATCCTGCAACTCAGAAATACATGGGCATCTGTGCAGTGTGTGATTACTGCTGAGTGGTTGTACTCTGTGTCAACATGGTATTCTTGACAATTTGTTTTTTGGGGTGGTTTCACATGGAGGAAGAGCTTAGTTTCAGTTTGGCCCTAGGAAACCACTGCTTTTAGGAGTGCTACTGCCTACTGCTGTTGTAAAGAAAACAGGAGGAGGATGCAGCAGTGATGGCTTTTATCAATAATGATAAGTGCTTTTTATTTATATTTCTGAAATCTAGCTTGCATGGTATTTAGTGCAGTGGTTCTGATACATGTTCCAACTCCCACATGGAAGCAGCTACTCTCCGTACAGTTGCAGAGAGCTGCCTACAGTTAAAATAAGCCAGCTGATCTTGTCTTTTTCTGCAGGATGCTCTTAGTAGGCATGAAAAAATGTGGTACAGATTTGTTATGGGCTTTCTGAGAAAACTTCTGTACCCAAATTCCTCAGTTTGGCTGGCTAGCAGGCCATATCCAGCCTGATTTCCTGTCTTACATGTAGCTTTACCATAATTCTTTGACCAGTGGACAAGGAGCAGCCTTTCACAGACTCTCAGGACATTATTTCAAGTAATTTCTTAGTAACTAGCAATTCGCTTCCGGAGCTAGAGGTGGTCTAAACTGAGCTCCAAAGTGACCATTAACTTTTTCTCTTTCAAGTAGAGCCAGTGATTATTTTTTCCCTCTGGGTGCACACTTGCATATCTTTACAAACAGGGCACTGTTAGATTTCTACCCTGCCATAAACTCTGACTGTACTACCTCATCCACTACTGACCTGAAGTGAACTCCGAGGAGAGGGAACAGTAATAAAGCAAAACCCAGCAAACAGTGTGAAGCTTTTGTAAGATCTTATATAACTGGATTGGCTATATTGGGAACTTGCCTTTGGTTTTAATTATAGATTTAAGGGTGCACTTATCGGGCTCTGTGCCATCTCTTTGCTCCCTCACTTCACTCTCGATTTGCTTTATATAATGAGCAGCCACTACAAAAAGGATGTTTTTCCCCCTTCCTTTCAGGAAGAGGACAGGCCAACAAAAGTTCACTGGGGGTTGAGGAGGTCTTATGTGTTAATTGTCTTGTGTGTCACTCTGGTCTCAGGCTTCAGTCTGGTCTCTCCAGAAGGTTTCAAAGATCACCTGTCAGAGTCCAGCAAAAATATGTGGTGTCCCAAAACTGGCCAGTGTTTCTTCCCAAAAGCTGGGATTGAGTGACAAGTACCTCTTCGAACTTGCAGAAGAGTGTGAAGAGAATGGCAATCCCTAAATCCACCCAGATCTATCTCTTACTCACATCTGTTCACCAGCATACACAAAAATTATTTTCACGGAAGCAGAGCCACAGCAGATGCGAAGCAGCAAGGTCTTCTGAGGGCATCATGAAGTGTTAATGAAACCTGACTTGAGATTTGAGGAAACAGGACTTGGATGCGTGAAAAAATTTAAAAGATAACTAAGTCAATTTATGCTGCCTGAGCATCACTTCTCAACTTAATCTTTAACTCAATTTGTATTCATTTTCCTGGTGACTTTTACCTCTCAGAGCATCTGCTGTATCAATTGTTATATATGCATAGGGAGAGAGGCTTGTAAAGTGATAAAGAACCTGTCCTGCAGAATTACTCTGGCTGTGCCTTGAAGGGTAGACACCTGCTGCCTCTTTTGAGGGGTCCCAAGCTCAGGAATCAGGTTTCTGAATCTGTTATTCACATCAGAAGCTAATCCCGTGAAGGGATATCTGGAGTTAACTGCCCTGTCATGTCCAAGAAGGTGATGATAAAGCTGGTGGCTGTCCTCCTGCTCTAGCTTAGATATCTTCAGCTTTTTGTTTCAATCTTGTGAATGGACAGGGGTTAGTAAAATCAGCAAAAAGGTGTTATTACCTTTCTCTCCTCTAAATCAGTGAAATTAATAGTATTAGTGTCCACTATCTGTTGTAAGTAGAGGAGTTCTGTGATGTAAGGGTAAAAAAAGTACTTGAGAGGAGAGAAGGATACCCCGAGCATCTCAACACAAAGGCAGGCCAGATCCATTATGGCTGTCCCACATTCTAGAGCTAAAAATCTCTGCTTGCCTTCCTGTGGCCCTAAAATCTAGATAAAATGTAGCAGGGGAATTAAGAGTTCACTGTGTTAACAGCTTTTTTTGTTCCTAGAATGTTTGCAACAGTCCATCTCTTAAATTACAAAGGTAACAGCATAGCTCCTGGTTATCCTTTCACTGATACCAAGTTAGAAATATTACTAAGAAGAACAACAAAAATTTGGAAAAGTGGTGAACCTGACTCTCCTTAACAGCAGCCTACTTCTTACCAGCCCTGTGACTACTGAAGAATTTGTCATTCCAGAAAATTGTACATCGTGTTAACATGTGAAATGACAAAAAAGACTGCTCCTAATGAAGCTGCAGCTGAACAGACAGAAAGTTTCAATCCTAAGGCGTTGCAGAAGACACTGCAAAACACAGTCTGGGCTTTTATGCTGATATAGGTGTACATGCTCTATAGCAGGAGTGGGTGTGTTCATCCTCGCTCCCAGCTCTCTCAATGGAAAACTGCATCCAGTTTTGCTTTCTTTTTTTATGCTTTTTCCTAGGATGTGACTCAGTGCTTTTCAGAAAGCAGAGCCTTTGTCTGCATCATTTTCCCTGCCAATCCTTTACATCACCTGCTTGATCCAGAGTTGGGAGTGACTCATTTTTCTCATCCAAGCACATGTGCACACAATGAGCTGTCTCTCATCTAATGGCCCTTCACAGAAACTTATATCTAGGGTCATGATTGTGTTTTGTTGCAGATGCCCAGTGCCCATCTGTAGAGGACAGTCTCTGTCTGTCTCAGGATTTATATTGTTCTGAATGCTTTAAAGGCTTTGCAAGTGAAAGCAAATGATTTATTTTTTTCCCTTCCTCCCTCACTAGCTAAATTTGTATCTATTATTTACTGTGGGAAAGCTATGCCAAACAAGCAATCTCTAAATTTTGTTCTGAGGCTGATTTCCATCCTAAACTGTTTACTGGAATGAGCTTGAACCTGGAAAAGTTTCTGGAAAAGTTTCACACCACTCACTCATCACGTTAGCTTTGTTGTTTGCCCCACACATGAAGATAAAATTTTAATAGAATCCCTTAAACTGCATAGAGACACTTGTCTAAGTATCTGAAATTTATCTATGAACGACTGAAATCCAGGCATGTACAATGCAGATGTGAACTAGTCCACCTCTTCTTTTGCTCTGTTAGTCAATGGAAAGATGTAAGCACTTCCCAGCAGTAATTTGGCTCAACCTGAATTAGACAGCTACCATAGGTCACATAGATTACAACAAAGAAAAGGGAAAGCCAAACAGCTTTGGTGCAGATGTCTACATCTTGGTGGTGTCTATTGTTATGGTGCCTTACATAAATTAAAGTCAGTAAATTCATTGTTGAATAGAGCAGAGATTCAGGAAATTCCAAAGAGGCAGATTACAACACTATCACAAAATTATACCATTTTAATTGTAGATTTTAATTCTTCTGCTGAGAGTTTAATCTTAGGATTAGGTATAGTCATCTCTTGTATCTACTTTGACAGTAACACAGCCAAGAAAAGTTGCAAACTGTTAGAATAATGAAATTTATTAGGTTGAAAAGGACTTTTAAGATCATCAGATCCAACCATTAATCTAGTGCTGACGAGTCCACCACTAAACCATGCCCCTAAGCACCCTGTCTACATGTCTTAAATACCTCCAGGGATTGTGGCTCCACCACTTCCCTGGGCAGCCTGTTCCAGCGCTTTACAATCCTAAAGAATTTTTTCCTGATATCCAATCTAAACCATCCCTGGCACAACTTCAAGTAATTTTCTCTTATCCTATTGCTTGTTACTTGGGAACAGAGACCAGCCTTCATTTCAATACAAGCTCCTTTCAGGTAGTTGTAGAGAGTGATAGGGTCCCTACTCAGCTTCATTTTCTCCAGGCTGAACATCCTCAGCTTCCTCAGCTGCTCCTCATCAGAGTTGTGCTCCAGACCTTTCACCAGCTCCACTGCCCTTCTCAGGATACAATCCAGCCCCTCAGTGTCTTTCTTGCAGTGGAGGCCCAGAACCGAACACAGGATTAGAGGTGTGGTCTCACCAATGCCGAGTGCAGGGAGACGATCACTGCCCTGGTCCTGCTGGACACACTATTCCTCTGGTTATCCTGCACATGCTGTGTGAGGGCACACAGAATGATCTGCTCCATGTCCCCCCTACAAGCACTGAGATTGGGCTGAGAGTTGTAGTTCCCAGGATCCTCCATCTGGCTCTTTTTGCAGATGGGCATCACATTGGTCAATCTCCAATCAACCAGGACCTCCCAAGTTAGCCAGGACTGTTGGTAAACATTGAAAAGTGGCCTGGTGAGCTCTTTCACCATCCCCCTCCATATTTTTGGGAAGATCTCATCCAATCCCTTGGACTGCTCCAACATCTTCTCAGAGCTGTGGGCAGGATAAAAGCAGATAACTACACTTAACAGTGGCACAATTGCCCTGGAAGAACTGCATTAGTAGGACTCAGATCCAGCAAAGAGACTGACTGTCTCCAGGCACTTATTCTCATACCCTGGCTGGATGTGCAATAGAAATGGAAGAACTGGAAAGATAAGGGCAACAGCCTCATTCATGGACTCAGCAGGAAATTGGATGGACTGGTGGGATGACTTTGACCCTTCCCATCAGGAAACATTTCCATGTTGTCCTATCTCACACATCTTCTCTGCTCATCCCTTGCCCCAGTGTGAACTCACAATGCCTGTGATATTGTACTGTGCTCAGGCCCAGCAGAGGAGACCCAGCTTCTGGATTCTGAAATGTCATCAGCAAAGAAAAGAAGATCCAATACGTTCAGGGTCCCAGAAAACTGACAGAAGGGGACGAGGTTTTGTAGACAACTTTTAGTGATGTCTCAGAGAGCCATCTGGGAGGGTAACTGCTTCCCTCTTCTGTCTCCCAATAACCAGAGGAGAGTGAGCTGAGAGTCTCTACATAGAAACAAACTTGACCGTTTATCAGACTTAGGTTGAATTTTGATGATGCTCTCAACAAGGCTGAGGCAAACTTCTCATTACTTTTCATGTAAAAGAACCCACTTTGCTTCTCTTTTTGCTCTAAGAACCTTGGAAATAGATGGCCTTGGAAGAGCCCATTTCCCAAGAGATGCAAAATAATTCTGATGCTGGTTGAAGCTCCCTTGTGTGAGCCGTTGGCAATGTGTTTTTGTACTGTTTTAGGAGCAGGCCAAAAAGCAGATGGCATTTTTTAGCGTGGCAGTCTTCCTGTCTTATTCCATAAGTGGCTTGCCTTTGCTGGCCTGATGACAATTCATCCTCCTGCTGAATCTCTGGGGCACAGAGGATGGGAAGAGCCACTTGTGAAATTCCTGACAAGAAGACAGTGCTTTCAAGGCCTCCCTCTCCCTGTGCAAGGACAGCCAGAGGTAGAGAGTGCTCTTCAGTTCCCTGATGCCCTTTGTGCAAGACAGGTCACAGAATACTGCATGTTTTATGCAACATTTGACTATATTCTCCAGGCAATATTTTTTTCCTTCTGCTGAGAAGACTGTCTTTCCTTTAATCCATTTATTCCTGATCTGCTTTTCCCATAGTCCTTATGCTCACTGAACACTGTAGCAAATCTGGTCTTATTTGTTGTTAAAACAATAGATTTTTTTCACAAGACAAACCAAAAATGGGTGGCAAAAAGTTATACAGGTCTTGTTTTATGCTTTTTTTTCAGGAAGGATGGAGTATTTTAGAAATTTTTCTATCTGATTAAAAGTAAGGCTCAAAGATGATGCATAAGAGCACTTGTTCTACCAGCAAAAGCTTGTTTTCATGGGTATAGCAAGGAAGAGGTACCTAGACTCTCTCAGGAGAGCTTTGGAGGGAAGACAGTAGACATGATTGAAATGAGCCAACATCGCCTTTGTTTATCTAATGTCAAGTTTTTCTGCTTCAGGTTTTATTTGTTTTGTAATATGTAAAATATTACTTGAATTTTGATTGTATCTCAGTTCCATGCAGGTATTTGCAATTATAAAATCAGGTAATGTAAACTCCCATGAATAAATCTAGTGACTGCTACTATAAGATTGTTTTCCCTTGCCTTTTCAAGCAGCAGTCTGAAATTCTATGAGGAGAGAAGATAACAACTGACATGGAATGGAGTAATACAAGACGAATGTTATGAATTTTTGTTTTGCTTCAAGAAATCTTTTACATTTGCAGTATAGCACATTGGTGCTGAACTCACAGGGATATTTAGGGATGGGAAACCATTTCTGTAAAAATGGTTTTTGGAACCATAAAGCTCAGCAGGAAAAATTGCATTAGTTGCTGCAGCCCTTTTTGGAATTTGCTTCTTTCTACTAACTTGTTCCATGCCATATTTGTGACAGACCTTTCAGAACCATTTCTCCAGATTCTGCTGTAGCAGTACAATTGGATATTAATTTAAACAAGCTATATTTGCAGCTCAGGACAAGACAAATCATAGAATGATTTAGGTTGGGAGGAGCCTTTAAAAGTCGTCTAGTTCCCACCTCCTTGCAATATGCAGGGACATCTTCAATTCAACCAGGTTAGTCAGAGCACCATCCAATCTGGCCTTGAATATTTCCAGCGTTGAGTCTTCCACTACCTCTCTGAGCAACCTGTTCCAAAGTTCACCACACTAATCATTTAAAAAAAAAAAATTTAAATGGCTTGGCTGTCTGTCTGTTTCAATATTAGTTTGCAAGTTCTACACTTTACAAACTTGTACAAACATATATCATGTTCTGAAAATACAGCAATTCCTTAACTCACTGCATGGTTTGAAATTTAAGTCCCCAGATGACCAAGCCATTGAATGCTCACTTCCACTTCTCCTGACTTTGCTATCAGTGAAAATTTAGCAATCAACCACAAGTTGTAAGAGTGTGAGTCCACTTTTACAAAGTTGCAAAGAGAGGGGGGAGAGAGTACAACTTCTCCAAAGGACCTGTCAGAGTACCTGGCCCCAGTGAACCCTCTCTGTGGGGGTTCATTCCTGGGATGTGCCCGTGGGGTCTGCTGCCCCCAGCATTGCCAGCTGTGGTAGCTGTGGGTGAGAACATCTGTCCTTCAGAAATGGAGTGGGACCACCAACTGTTCCCACAGGTCAGTGAGCACAAACCTCACTATAGCTGTAGGTATTCCTCTCCACTGACCTACATGATTTGGTCTCGTGACCTACTGCTTTTGTTTATTTTTAGGTTATAAAATATGCTTATCCAGCCTCTATAAGCAAGTGTGTAAATTTCAGAGTTGCAGCTCTAGAAATCTACTCAAAAAATGCCATGTGAAGGACTGCTAACCAGGCCTCTCTTGCCTTTAAGCACCTGAAACCTTCCAAACATGCTTAGAGGTGCAAGATTGCACATCCTATTAGGAACCTGCTAAGCTAGCCTGGCATACCAGCTGGATTTTTAAGGTACTCCGTGAAGATCATAATCCTCTTCTTTCTGGGAGCAACTTTATTACCCCAGGGAAGCAGCTGAGTCAAGATTGTGCCAATATTTCCATCACATTGTTAGCTCTCTTTTTTTTAAGTCTTCATGAAAAAGAAGTCATTTTGTCCCATAATTAAGAACCAAAAAACTTCTCATGGCAGCAGATTTTGTTTATGATTTTCACACAAATATTTTTGACAGCGTTGACATTTTTACAAGCATGACTAACTACACATTTACCCAGTTTCATTTTTTTTTTCCTGGCATTTAAATGTGCTAAAGATAATGTAAGCTAGAGAATTCTGAAGTCTGGCAAGAAGTTTACTACATGCCAAGAACTGTTTTCACTTATTTTAAAAGACAAGTAGATGGCCAAGATACTGAATTTGAAATGACACCTGCTGAGCTTGCATCATGGTGACTGTGACAAAGGATATTCTTGTCATAGAAGACTTTCTCAGTAACAGTTTTCATTCAGGACTTTGTCCTGTGATTTCTTTGCCGTGTTGGGTATGGCACAAATTTTACAGCTTCGATTTCTTTCTCTGTGAAATGAATTTCATTACCTACTTCACTGGAATATCTGCTGCATAAATTATCAGTACTTAGGCAATGCTGAGGGAGAAAGGGACTTCACAGCCTGGAAAGGACAGAAGGGTGGGTGCACACAGCAGGGGTATGTACAGTGCTCACAAGTCTGCACGTACAAGACTTTATGTGGGAGCCAGCTAAGGACAGACAAAACCTTCACTCATCTGTAACTTTATTATGTACCTCCCTGTGATATCTGTGCTAGTCCTTGTGAAAGCCACTGCTTCTCAGGAATCCATCTCAGCCAGCTGAGGAAATGCCCTGTGCTGTGCAAATCACAGAGCAGCACTCTTACTAAAGGAACTGTTTCCCAAAACTGGCCTGTCCTGACATCACACTTGCAATATGTGTGCTCCAGAGTTAATACCTGCCAGCACCTCTCACAGATTGTCCTCTAAGGTATTTGTTTATTGTCAGTTTATATTGTTAAGGAGATGAGTGGTGTCTTGGAAACTGCTGTGCACAGCCTGCAGACAAATGCTGATGTTTCTGATGGTGTGGTCTGAGGGTGTTAGTGAGTGTGATAGCTGGGTGTCCGCGAGCCCACAAACCTTCTGTCACTATACACTGGTGCCACCTTTAGTTCTCTCTGCCCCCTTCAATATCTTCTGCTTTTTAGTATGCCAGTACTACACTCCTGCCGAGCAGCTGCCTGTTTGGCATGACTCATGCCAGACATTTGGCTATTTTGGACAAATGGGGATAGGCTATTTATCCCAAATAGCTGCCTGCCTTGGATAGCACATTATCCTGAATAATGGAAGCACTATCAACCTAAAAATCCTTTAGAATTCTTCTGCCTGCACACACATATTGCAGCAAAGAACCCAGGAAACATGCAAATAAACTATTAAAACAGCAGATGACGAGAAATGCACTTTTGAAATGATAACTTGGTTTGACTTTGTTGCGCCCCTACCAAGGCAAGGAGGCCACCTTTCCTGGGTGCAGGGTCTGGGAGCTACTCCAGAGCTCTGTGCCCCAACTCTTGAGGAGCCCTCAGAAAAGGTGCAGGTACCCTGGAGACTTCCCTAGAACTATTGCTGGCCCCAGGCGCCCTGGTGGCAGACTTGCCATGGAAACGTTTCTGAGTATTTTTTTTTTCAGCTGTTTATTCACACACCAGAAGGAGCAACTTCGGGTTTGAAAAACTACTGGGCATGTTCTGCCCAGGGAAACAAAAAGCCATACAGTTAGGTAGAAATTAGGACTTTCTTTGCCCTGGAGATGGCTTGTATAGGATGTGAAATTCAAGGGGTGTCCTAGGAGTTTATAGTGTCTCAGGCACAGATAAAGGGGACTTGAAAGAATTTTCTGTCTTGACACAGACCCTCCTGGGAGAGCTTTTTTTTTCCTTTGCTTTTGCACTTTTTTTCCCCCAGGTTTCCCAATCTTTTAATGGATGCATTGTAATTTATAGTAGATCCTTGCCTAACGATGAATGATGTAGTTTGCTAATGATGGATTTGGTTACAGTTTGTGTGTGTTGTAGAGTGAGAGATGATTTTATCTTGTTCTGATGGAGGACTCAGGTTACCAAGAAGTCTTTATAGCTCTTTATGAATCCACCAGTGGAGCCATTAGTTTAAAATGTGGGATTTTTCTCCTTTCTCCTCCAAATCTAAATGAATTTTAAAACAGCTTTTTAAACTGATTATTTCAGAACACTGCTGTCCCATATGCATGTTTGTCATCATTTGCACTGGTCAAATTTCCAGTGGTTTCAACATCTGATGGGAAGAGTGCTGGGTATTAAGAGAATGCAGGATCAGACCCAGAGAGAAAGAAATATAGACGGGCCAGCAGCAGGACCAGTGCCCCAGTGAGCATCAGGGTGAGGTGGTAATAGCAGTGGTAGCAGGCAGAGGGAATTGGTGGTAAATGGAAGACTCTCAAATAGATTAACCTGCCAGGCTTGTTTTAGAGTCTGTTCTTCATTCACTTCAATGGCTCATGGGCATCCCTTCTCCCCTCCCCCCCACCTTGCTTGAACAGTTTTAATTTATTTTTGTGTTTGGGAAAATATGTTTTACATGACTAACATCCTTTATAATGTCCTGGTATTTGGGGTGCTATTTTACATTTTAACCAAAACAGGTTTTGTGGGTTTTGAGGTTTTTTTTTTGTTATATTTGTAAACTAATTGGAAATTATGGCAATTTTTTATCAGATTCAATCCATATGATTTGGATATATGTATAAATAGTTAATTTACAACTGTTCACTAGCATTATTCAGTCCACTATTTTTCTCTTATAAACACTTCTTTCAAAGGCAATTTTAATAAAATTGGCTATTTCTTTTTCCTTGAAGAGAGATGGGGAAAAAATATTTGCCTGCAAAATGCTTTGAAATTTTAGCCTTAAAATATGAAATTAGTAAATGAAAAGGTGGCATTCAATGACACTATTTTGCAAAGATGTATGAGATCTGCCACAATCATCTGTTTGCCTGTGACAATAAACAGAAGAGTTCTGTATCTCTTATCACAATTTTTTTCTCCAGAAAGGTTACCAGTATGCTGCACACAATATAGAATTTTCAAATTTTGAAACATTTTGTTATTATAGTAATGGCTATTGCTGTTCCTAACACATACCCTGTCAGATGGCTTAAAAAATTTATGCCTTGGTTCATGCAAAAAAAAAAAAAAAGAAAAAAGAAAAAAGAAGAAA
>VWYP01030175.1:286289-336568 GCA_013400435.1 Pycnonotus jocosus
GGGGGGAGGGGGGAAAAATAAAAACAAAGGTCAAAACTTTTAAAATGTCACTTCTTCTACAGTTTTGCATAGAAAATACATTGAAGCAGTGGGAGGGCTCCTTGCCCATAGAAACAGGCTGTAAGAAAAGAATGTTATCCTGCTGCTGTAGTTTCCACTTTCACTGGCAGCTGCGGGCTGAGCAGAAAAGCACTGTGGGAGCCTATTGTTACCCCAGCTGGGTAATAGTTTTCTTATTTTACAGTCAGCAACTGAGGGGGGTTGGGGTGTCTCAGCAAAGTGCCTGAAAATATAACTCCTGCAAACAGATCGCTTTCTCCTTCCCCATGAGAAAGAGGGATCCATAAATCTTTTATTTCATTTGTTTGCTCTACCAAGGTAATCAACTATTTCAAAAAAAATTGGGTTTATTCTTCCAAATAAATTTATGCTATGTTGAAATGTTGCTATGAAAGCTGGAAAATCCCACATCTCTATTGGAAAGCTCAATAATTTTCTTTTTTGGTGGCAGGTTTTTGGGTTTGAGATTTTGGGGTTTTTTTGTATGAAATTTGATTTCTGAAAAGTAAATTTTGAAAGAATAAATCTGTATGGATGACAACCCACATTTTTACCAGAACAAAGTTTTGATAGTAAATGGAGGAGGTGGTGAGTAAACTTTGCAAAGCCTTTCTTTTCCTGGCAGAGAAAGAGTAAGCACCCCTACAAAAGTGGCACACATGATTTTATGTTGAATGGTTGCAGCTTTTAAGTCTGACTCTTGCAAGAGTTTAGGTTTCTTTTAGTGCTGGCCTATCCAAGTGAGGGCAACTGTTTATGTCACCACAGCAACTCAAGTTTAAGGAAGGGGAGCAATGACAAAACCAGTTAGCTCAGCAGACTTTGCTCATGTCTTTCATTTCCTAACAACTAGAATTTGCAAGACCAGCTGCAAAGGAAGAAAATTTTTGTCTATGGTAGGGAAGTTGACCAGCTGAATGATTTATCTCCTCAACTTTTTGATAGCCTCAGATGTCACCACAGTTCCCGTATGAAGTCCTGCAGAGCACTCCATCAGGGACACATAAAGTTAAACACTCTCTGATCAGCTGGATGAGAGTAAAGATGAAGTGCCCAGTGGATGGGCAGGTCACAGCTGATCAGAGGACTACTTTGATCGGAGGAGACCTGTCCCCAGGGCTTTTTCCTGTTGCAAATCCTTTGGAAAGAAGGTAGGATCTGCTCCAAAATGGGGTGGGTATTGTCATAGCCCTGTTTACTACCTAGGAGCATTGAGGTGTTCCTGGAACAAATCTCCCTCTCTAGAAGTGATGCAGAGGAGTAGGCAGGAGGAGTACTTCCCTTACCACTCAACCTAATCTCTGCTCAGTGTGTTTTCTCTGTGTGGAGCTCATGCCAGAGGAATGTCTGGATCATGCCCAGGCTTCTTATATTGATGTACTTAGCTTTAATCTTGTAGTTTGCGGTGGTGGTGATGTCACAATATCACTGGGTTCATGCTGCTGAGCCTCTGCTGCCTTTTGAAGCTGGATTACTGCTTGCTTGTCTGTGCTCTCCCACTCCTCCAGACCTCAGGGCAGACAGAAGTACAGTTTCTCTCCCTTATTTGCCTTGTGGTGTCTCTCTTCCATCTGGGCCATATAGTCAACGCTTGCTGACTGATGTGGCTGGCTGAGTTCACGGGATGAAATGCAGACACGTGTGTGATACGTGAGAGCAGGTCTGATGCTCTGCTGTTTCTTATTTTTTCTATGGTTTTTGGGGTGGTGGAGACACTGCTTCCCTACTCTGCAGAGAAACCTTCTAGGATGGACACATACCAGGTGCACATGCAACTAGGATGGACTCAGCTGTTTGTCTCATGGGAAGACAATGGCATGTGTGGTGGGAGTTCCCTGGGAACTGGTGGGAGTTCCTCAGCCTAGCACCGCCGAGATCACAGCTCAGAGCCTTGGGAAGTCTGGGGCTTTGCTAAATTTGCATACACATCCTCTGATGCTCTCCACCATGCTGGAGGAAAACATCTCACTCTCCAAAGGGAGAACCTTATATCAAGGTGTCCTGGCTGCCAATACTGAAGGTTTGTCTAGCACATATTCCTGGATCCCAGAGGTGAGATATAGATATAGCCTGTTCATTGAGCAGGGAGAAAGAGAGGGCTGAGACTTCAAAAGGAACAGAAGCCAAACTCCACACGTTTTCTGGATTATCTCAGACAAATGCAATAGGAATGGTATTGTGGGAAAGAGTGATTCATTCCTTGCTTTCCATACTTCCTCTGCAGATATTTTCAAGGGAATGAATGAGCAACATAAGAGTTTGGCATTTAGACCAATGACAGCAACATAAATTACATGCCCTTGTTACATGTCTCAGAATGGAGCCTCAGATCAAGCTGTGGCACGTATTTGCTTTCACAGGCCCTAGATTCAAGCCTGGTTATTAAACAAGCATGGTTTTGGAGATTATGAATATTCATAATAGCAGAATTGAGCCAGAAATGAACAGGTCTTTTTGCAGGCCCAAAGGATAGACTTTCAAAACTTCACCCTGTATTTCAAGCTGAAGAAACTCCTGTCCTTTTCTCCACAAACTCTCATCTCAGTTCTAAGCCTGCCACACCAACAAACACTCGGGTGTACCACACACAAGAGGAACCCACTTTGGCTTTTATATCAGCCATGCTTCAACTGTGTGAACCACCAGAATCAAGGCAGGCTGATAAAGGAGACCATTGAGCTCTTCTGTGCTCAGAGAGCTGGACCAGCTTTCCTACCTAAAATCTCCCTCATGCCCCAAAGAGAAATCTGTTGCTGGAAGGTGACACCTGAGGGCATCTGCTTGGTAATGCAACAGGGTAATGCATCACACTGTGCCAAAAAGAGGTATAGAGCATCTACCCCATAGGAAGTTTTGTTAAGGATTAAGGACCAGTTTATGCAATGCCTGTGAATCTTCCCCAGCAGAATTCACATTCTTCTAGATGCTTGAAAACATGTTGAAAGACTGCAAGACTGGAGCGTGGTGTGAGAGTGCACAGTCATTGCAGTAAAATGTTTGGCTACCCTTCTATGATTAGTCAATTTTAGGTTAAGCTCGTTCTTTATTTCTAAGAACATTTCCAGCTAGTTGAATAAATACTGAGAAGCACAAGGTTCCTGTATATTAAGTATCTATTCATAGCAGTGCTTCAGACTCCAGTACCTCTGCAACATTTCCATTCTGGGTAATAAGTAAGTAACTCACTAATTTCAAAGACAAAAGGTTTGCATTCCTTGAATGAACCAAAATATAAAAGCAAAAGCAGTGGTAAAGGGAAAGACAGGGCAAAGAAATTTCCTTGTTTATCACTTCAGGAAATGGGGTTAAGTACATTGTATAAATGTACATGGATACATACACAGGTATACACACACACAGAGCAGATTCATTCATATTGTTACTTTAAATTTGATCCCCGTAATTACTTAAAACCCTATTTTGTTCTCTGTGGAAGTGAAGCAGTAATTAGAAATGCCACAATCCCACCTCTTTACCTCCTGGGTGCATGAGCTGGGTGGCTGGTCAGACCAACAGATACACATGCAGACGATGCTATAAATCTCTAGGGCAGAGTTTACAGCTCCTTTTGTGCTGCCTGTTCTGCACTCACAGGAGAAAAGACTCAAGTGAGCAGGTGCTTTCAGTCTGTGTCTACCTGGACTTGTGCACTGCAGGTGCCACCAGATGAGTAGAAGTGGTTTCACTGTGTCTAACAAAGCACAAAGCTGGAGAGGGTTTCTGAGGTCCTAGGTATGTTACCTCGGACTTGGCACCACATCATCTTTGTCATGCCATTTTGGGTCAGGGCATGGAGACAGCTGGTTCCCATCTGACTGCAAAATGGCCTGTAGCCATCCCCTGCACAAAGGAGGGTGGAAAAACAGATGGTGGAGCAGTTTGCCCAAGGCCACACAGGAGGTCAGCAGGAGAAGCAAGAGTGGAGCAGATATCCCTGTCCCACAACAGTGATTCATCTCCTGAGTTCACTGTCTGGTAGGGTTTTACTAAGGAACAGCATATTTAAAGTCTAGGCAAAACTCCATCTATTTTCTCCACTGCCACTCCTCTGTGAGCAGTCATTGGGTGTTTGTGTCTGGCAGAACATGGGAACGTTGTGTAGTCTTCTTTTATTCATTAAAGTTTGTAAAAAACTACCAAAAACATAGAAAGAATCCAATACCATCCAAAGAGGGACCAACTTCCACTGCAAGCTTTTGAAATTGTTGTCTACTCACATTACCTTTGTAGCAAATGGTACCCTCATGGGCAGCAGGCTTTGTCTCATCTGTCTCCACCTATCTAGATGGACAACCTAAGCCAGATGTCTATGCCTCTGCTAGAACCAATAGAGAGATACAGCTATCTAATTTAGACACCAATCTAGGAAAGACTTGATCTGCCCTTCAAGGTCGTTCTGTTATAAAACATCTTAGCCAAGTAGTTTAATCTGGAAAGCCAACATTTAGAGAGTTTACATTGGATATGAGAAGTTGTGCTTTGGGAATAATGCTCTGACTTCAGAAGGGCCAGGTTTCACTCCTTGTTTTTGCCTATTTATACAATATCTCTATGTTCAGCATATAAATATTGCATGCAACAGATTAAAATCTGCCTTCTCACTCACAAATTTATGCAATTTTCTGAGGATTTGAACTGTATGGGAGCCCATAATTAGAATGGAATTTGTCATGAGCCTCACTCATAAAAATTATTTGTCTGTTTATGTTTTGTTTATTTTCAGGTTATTCATCCCTAAAAGCATTGTCTTAACTATGAAAGGATTTAATAAAATTGAAAAAAAACCCTTCCTTGAATCCATTTTTACTTTTCAAGGTGAATTACAATATATTTTTGTAGGTAAGTGCTTTTACCCCATTTGAAAACACGGAAACACTGCTGTGTTCTTACAGAAGACCTTTTCAGTTTGGTAAAGTTCCATGTATGTATAAAGTAGACAATTAATTATAAAAAGCAGAAATACAATGCCTGAGTTGCAGACTGTCAACTGTAATATTTTGTGGTTTGTTTTTTTTTATAACACTTTAAAATTGCTAAGATTTTGCACTGATTCCATGTTAGACATTATAATGTAGCCACTATGTATACTAGAAAATCACTGCTTCTTCAGGAGCACTTCTTAGTGTAGTTTTTGAGTACTGTTTACTGCCTTTTTAAAAAATATCCTTTAACTACAGACCATTTCCCTTAAATTACACGGAATTTTGTTTGAGCTAAAGGAAATAAGATGCTGGTCTTTAACCCCAAGTTGGTGCAGAGCTACACTGTAGTATTCTTTGGAGAAGAATCTTGTACTTGGTAAGTTTCAGGCACTTTATGCCTTTTGGGGAACTGAATGGACTCAATGGTTGTCCAAGAGAGCATTAGATCTACTTAGAAATTTTACTTAAAAACAGACTCTGACATTGAGGATGGAAAACATGGACAGAGGTTGCCCAGAGGGACGGTGGATGTTTTATCCCTGGAAACATCCAAGGTCAGGTTGGATGGGGCTCTGAGCAACCTGATCAAGACGAAGATGTTCTGTTCATTGCAGGGGTTTGGACTGTAGAGGTCCCTTGCAACCAAAACTATTCTTTCATTCTGTGACTGAAAGGGTGCTGTGAATGAGGTTGACATATTGCTAATTATGCAGTTTAACATTACCAAAGACCTACGAATATTTTGTGACTTTCTTCCTTTTCCACAATCTTCATGGTCACAAGTTACCTCAAAAGTACATCTTCAAAATATGTGTTTAAAATTGTTCAGAGAAAATAGTCCCTATATGTGTCTTTTTACCATTGTCTACAAAGGGAGTCTTTTATCAGATGAATACAGGGCATACACATTGGATAAGATGCCCCCAAGAACATTCCAGAAAGCTTGGGAAAGCATTAGCCCACTGAGGAGAAGTTACATATGATTTTTGTCTATCACCCCATTATACTGAAGTGAGGCTGTTTGGAAACACAGAATCATAGAATGGTTTGGGTTGTAAGGGGCCTTAAATGTCATCTCGTTCCAACCTCCCTGCTGTGGACAGGGATTATTCCACTAGACCAGGTTGCCTGGAGCCTCATCCAACCTGGCCTTGAAGGAATGGGGTATCCATGGGTACTCTGGACAATCTGTTCCAGTGTCTCACCATCCTCATAGTGAAAAATTTCTTTGTAATACCTAATCTAAACCTACTCCTCTCCAGTTTAAAGCTATTCTCCCTTGTCCTATCACTACATGCCCTTGTAAAAAGTCTTTGTGTCCTTCTCATAAGCTCTCTTTAGTACTTTACTGGATGGAGGATGCTACATCTCCCTGGAGCCTTCTGTTCTCCTGCCTGAACACTCCCAAGTCTCTCAGCCTGTCTTTGATCATCATTCCAACAGGTCAAGATCTTGTGTTGGGGGTTTCAGAGCTGGATGCATCGCTCCAGATGAGGGCTCACTGGAGCAGAGCAGAGGGGCAGGATCCCTTCCCTTTCCCTACTGGCTGCACCTCTTCAATGCAGCCCAAGATGCAGCTGGATTTTGAGTTGTGAGTGTGCACTGCCAAGTCATATTGTCTTCCACAAACACCCCCAAGTCCTTCTCCCCAGGGCTGGTCTCACTCCATCTTCTCCAGGGATAAACATCCATTGATAAAGGTCTGTAAACTGCAGTGTTTTCCTCTTTTGTTTTCTTTTGTCTCAAATCTGCCTTTTCCCCTTATTAATAATTCATATGTCCATTTTCATAAATGGAAATTATCTGGTTTTCCTTTCAAATTTAAACAGATTCTATTTGTCTTCAGAACTAGTTTGAATTTCACATGACTCTTTTTCTTTTTTTTTCATATACATATGTGGACTCCACAAAAACATCTATTCCCTGCTTTTCTTATAGGAACATGTTCATATTTTTTTTTTTTGTAGGAGGATCTGCAGAAATACAACTGAATGTAGGGGATGATGAAGAGGAAACAGTTTGGTTTTTTTCTCAAATGAAAACTGATGGGAAAACAAAAAGCTATTAGTTGAATATTTTTAAACATACATCTCTGGTACCAAAGGCAAAACAATCAAGGTATGAGACTCAGTTGCCTATATGGAAATGGTAAGAGTTATTTTAAGCATGCAGGGTACTTATTTAGTGGCCTCCATCTGCTCCTCCATAGGTAGCTTAGAGGCTTTCTAACATGTCTGCCAACATCTGACACTGGCATCTAATGTAGTTGATCAAAGACTAGGGAAAATGCCTTCAAGTGGCATTGTCTGCATGTGTTTGCAATGTGAATCTTGACTTGTCTTTTAACTTTCTTTTGTGGTAATTTGCCATTGTGTCTTTTTTTTTTAAGAAATCTAATTTTATATTTCCATTGTTGTTTTTCTCCAGGGAAATCCTATCTTTGATATATGTACAATATTAGTTGGTCTCAGGCACTTCTCAGTAGAGATTGCACAGACAGTGACTGAAGATGCAACTCCCAAAGGCCACTCACATGTAAAGTACCAGACATACATGTTCTTTTAGAAATTACTGGGGGAAAATATCTCTTGACAGAACTTTTTCTGCTTGAAGAATATTTGTGTGTGGACCAGTGATTCAAAAATTTGTAGAAAGGACATCTGAGGACAAGCACTTGCAGGCTAAAGGAGTCCCTGAACCCTGACACTTGTTCTCCTAGGAGAAGATGCTGCCCAGTAGGAGTGGTGTGGAAAAGTCACCACCATGTTTTTCCTAATGTTTGTGTTTTGAAAAGAAGTAGTGAGGAGTAGAATAGAATAACCCTTTCAAAAGAAACATGCCACACCATGGGAGTTCTTCAAAGACAAGTCATTTTTACTGCAGACCACAGCGAGATCCTGAAGTTCTGCAGAGGGCTGAGCCCCAAGAAGTGTTTCTCTTTCTAGTGTTTCTCTTGGCTGACTCTTGGCAGTGCCCTGCCCAGCAGGATGGCTGTGCTCAATGTCCTCATCATTGGCCCATTCCTCTTCTGTGTGAGGGCCTGGGGGTTCATTTTAGACTCCTCTTGAAAGCCCATGTACTCAAAATCATCACATCATCTAACGTTTAACCACCGTGTCTTCTTTGTTTCCATTCATCCACTGTAAAAGACTGATATATTATAAACAGACTGAAATCACCACATTATTTTATACAGACATGTAATGACTAACATGTACAACAGATTTTATAGTCCTGATATTCCTTTGATGACTACTAACCTGAGCTAGCAAGGCCCCTTAAGCAGTTCCAATTGTCATCAAAGATCAGATGGGATTGTACAAACTAAAGGTGATGAAAGTGTTGTATGAGATGTCTCTGAAAAAAATTCCATCTTTCATTCAAGTAATTTCCTGGCAATACTCCTGTGAACAGCAAAGAGAATTTTGTGTGACTAAGAATTGGTTGAAGATGGCAAAGATAGATCTACACCCTGGGCATCTCTTGTTGTAAGAACTAGCACTGAGATGTATGACATCCTTAATTCATAACAACTAGTGGATTGAGGCTCTTTCTCACCTTGCTTTACATGAAATATTTCTATTCTTATCTCTTTTTTGCTGTTGGATCTTTGCTAAAAGGGAGAGTTTACCTTTCTTTGGAATGGATAGCCTGCTCTGCTAAAGCCTCTCTTGTGTGCAGGGATCCCTGGTTCTGCAAGAGAACTAAGGTCTAGTAAAGCCCCTGATGCCCTTTGCCTCTTGTTCAAGCCTCACCTGACAGTGTTATTCCCTGACCTGCAGACCTACTCTGAGCAGCAGCTTTGGAAAGGCTACTTCTTCAGAGCCACATCCTCTCATGCCCCTTGGTTTCTCCAGCTTTGGGGTGAGTTAAGGCAGAAGATATATTTCTGTTGTCTGTGCACTATCCTTGAGAAGTATAAAGCCAGAGAACATTGTTAGGCTCCTGCCCCCAGCCTTCTCCCAGAGGGCACTCCAGAGTTTTCTGGGGAAGTTGGGAGTAACATCAGAGCTGTGACTGCCCTACACACATCTCCATGGGTAAGTGACCTCCTGTTTGGCTGTTTCCCTGCTGTAGCTGGCACAAATAAATACTCTTCCATTCCAGAGCTACAAATCCTTCCCATCATATAGATGGGTCCATAAGAGTTCCACCACCCTTACAGTTCTGTCCAAGATGCAACACTGGCTGACATGAATCGTGTTTTAGCAGATGTTTTTCCATACATGGAAAATTTAACTTAACCTTTGTGAGAAGTTGCCTTAGAATAGAACATAAGATACACACATCTTTTCTGTGGCTTCATTTTATGTTTCCTAGGAAGTAAGGAACCAGGATAATGTTTCCTTAAGAAGTTTAAAAAAAAATTCATGCGTTAGTAAGGGTAAAGGTACAGCAAAACAAGGTATGAGTGGATGGAACAACAAGCAAATCTGTTTAAAGAACTCCTTCTCTCTGCAAAGTTAACAATGACTGAATAGTAAATTGTTTTTTAATAAGTTTTGTATTCTCCTGGGGTATGGTTAAAGGGTTAATTTAACGCTTGACCCATTAAAACCGTTGAGTGCAGTGAGAACCTTGTAAGGCTGATCAGATGATTATTGCTGGAAGATAAGTGGCTGAAAACCGAGCCTCACTAGTTCAGGTAATCAAGGGAAATTGGCATAAAAGAGAAGATGCGGCTGAGTAAAGACAGAACAGCTACCTGAGATTCTGTTACTTGTCGTCTTTCAAGCATAATAATGAGATTATAGTAACCCTAAACTGGCTGAAAACAGAAATCTGGCTGTCTGTCAAGTTCATTGTGTTGAGTTTTACAACACTCCAGATCTGGTTCCTCTGAACCTACAATAATTATACCAGGAAGACAGGCTCAAAGAAACCTTTTTCAACCTTGGACCTTTGTCAGGTTTTGGCTTATGACCAGAGTACCATTGTTCATGTCATGGGAAAGAAAAAAATAAAAATTAAAAAACCCAAAAAAATTTTGTTCATGTTTATTATTATTTTTTCATCATGCAATTCTTAAAAAAATATTGCCACAAGTCTTTCCTCACTCCAGCTGTCACATTGCCTTGTGATTTTCTGAATGAGCTTGTTACAGAACTACAAGCCCCCGATATTCTCTGTTGTTATTACAGTCAGAGCCTTTTGCTGGAATATTTTTTATGCCTTTTATTGACACAGTCTCACATCACACACACGTGGTGTAGTGCTCCCACTTCTTAAAAAATAAAAAACATGAGAGGCAGAAATTTGGAGGCCATTATGTTAACCTCAAAGGAACATCTGTTTCCAGCATGGACTAGTCTTAAACTCAGGTTGTTTTGTTGTGGAGAGTTGTCACAAACATGAGATATGAGATCTTGTTTTGACACCAATTTGAGATGGTAGCTGTAACGCTGTAGTTCAGGAACGGCTTTAGGTGCATTTGGAGCCCAGCTGGCTTCAGCTCTGTCTGTTCAGCACCATTTCTCCTGCTCAGAGGAAGCCTGCCTTTCTTGCTGTCTTGGTTTATGTTCATATAAGTGCTTTTCCAGTTCAGTGTAGGCTTGGGCTCCTAGTAGGAAGAAGTAGAAGTCGCATCCGTGACTCATTTCAGACTGTGAAAAGATAATCAAGTTAAAAGTCATTAATTACTGTGCAAAGAGCTGTGTCAGAGGAGGGTGTCATCAACTTGCTCCTGGAGGTCACTGTTGTTGCTGTTGCATGGGCAAAGCTGCCTGGGTTAGCCTGGATGAGCTGGGCAGCTGGCATTAACCTGGCTGCTTTCTGCCAAAGTGCTTTACAGGATTGTTCACACAGCAAGAGCCGCTGGAGCAGTAACCTCCAGCCATGGTCAGGGATCAGCACCTCGGCACAGTACTGCTGTCACTTAGCATGGCAGGAAGAGGGGACATCTTGCACATTTTCAAGCCTCCATGCAAGAGGCACTGATCTCCTGGCCTCTGATGCTGGCAGAAAAGCTCTTTTGCCCCGTATGTTTTGCTATCTTGTGAGCTGATTAAACAGAGTTGCCAAAGAACCCTTTCTCCTGCTCTAAACTGTATCTCCCAGATGGAGTCAGAGCACAGGAATTTCAGTTTGCAGTTCCAAAAAGTCCTTCAGACATAGATGAAGCTCTAAGCACAAGTATGGACCTAGGAATATGATTTACATGCTTTGTTCAATGGAGATTGTGCTTGGAGCAAGTGTGTTCCAGACAGACACCCAGCATGTGTTAAGGTTTGTGCTTACTGCAGGCTCTCCCATGAGTTTTTACAGGCTATTGGGTTCTGATATTGTTCATGAGCTGTCTTTATTCTCATTTTCAACTCCCAAATATGCAGCCAGAAAAAGTACTACTGTTTATTGAATAAGGAGAATGACTATCACTGAGCTACCTTCCATGGTTGCCATGACTTAGCAACCGCTGATAAATACTTTTTTAGTCACAAATATTTTTAAGACCTTAACAACAGATATCAGAGCCTGATTTTCAGGGCTCCCATTTCTTAAATGTGAGGTGTTTATCTCAGTGCTTTTTCTGGAAAAGCCGTCTTGTATGGGCCTTTCTTGTGTGAGCAATACAGAACAGTCCTATGGTTTTTTAACCTTAAAACTGGACAGAATTTCTGGCAGCGGTGTGTTTCATTAATCACACAGTAGATTTTTTTTTATTGCAGAACTATCTTTCCTGTTTGTTCAGAAAATCAGATTCTTTGTCTCACAACTAATAACCAAGGCCTTCAGAATCACCAAGTTTATGTCAAAGCACAGCTAAATTGTGAACAACCCTTGCAGTCTCAGGCCTGTTTCTCATAAATCAAAGTCTATTCAATGATGCCTTGCAGTACCTGAATCACTGGCTGTGAGAAATGAAAATACATTGTACTATGGTTCTTGCAATTAATACAGGATCTATGGTGCCAAACCTTCAGAGCCCTCCAAGTGCTAGCTCAGGAAGATGGAACACTACAGTTAAAGAGACTGCTGAATTTGGCTTGGAATCAGATATTCTTCACTTCAGAATTATGATTTATCAAAATGAAACCATTTCCTGGAAGTCTATGCTTTAGCAAAGCTGCTCTGGGAGAGTTTAACCCAATCTCAGAGGGAAGGACTGGTCATTGTGGTAAGAGACAACAGCTTGAGGCCAAGAAGTGAGCTGAGCTCAATGCCTGCAAACAGATACTAGTACTGGCTTTTTAATTTACTACTGATTTTATTTAAAGTATTCAGAAGAGTTCAGTTACTAAAAATAGATATATATTTAAAGTATTGAGTGTAAAATCCTAAGGCTTCCTAGAAAAGCCACATTGTATGGGTCTTTCTCATGTGAGCAACAGAGAACAGAGCCTTTCTCGGGAACTTCCCTTCTAGGGTTGAGCAGAGAAAAATCACAGCACAGTCCAAGCTCTCCAGAGCACAGAGTGTGTCCAAAATGGTCCATGCACAATGCTCTTGTTTTCCCTCCCCAGCCATGCACCTGACCCCGTATCTACTCTCACGGACTCAGGAGTAGCTCACAGACCCCCGTGCTTCTGCCATTTGCATTGAACATGCTTGGTAAGGGGAAATGTGCCCACTTGCACATGGAACAGCAAGTTTGGCTAAGGTAGAACTGAGAAACTCATTCTTCACTCTTCTTTGTTATAAGCATATTAGTTCATACACACCTGACACAATTCAGTTACTGTTTAATACTAACATCGATTTAGAACCTCAACTTCATACATTAAAAAAATTACTTGCATGAGTAAATGAAAGAGAAATGTGAAAAGAAACAGGAATACTTGAAGACCAGCACAAGTCCTGAAAGTGAGAACTTAAGTGTGCTTCACTTCAATTGCCTCAGTATTAGCAACTCCGAAAAAAAGAATGTTTGTAATATTGAATGAACCTCTGCAGTGATGTTAAGGCCAAATATTATGAAGGAACTACAGGGAAGCTGCAGAGTTAATAGAACTGAACTGAAGCAAGGATTTTCAGAAGTGACTTAATCTGAGGCTTGAAAACTGAAAGAACTTTAATCCTTGTTGAGAAACTGCTGGCTCCTTTCACCCAAACATATTTATATAGATATTTAACTGATTTCACTAGCGAACAAGCTAATGTATTCTAGAACAATTTATTTTAAAATGTGAACTGTAAAATTATGCTACAAAGTTTATTAAACTTTCAGGTGTTACATTTTGACATACTCAGATCTTTCCTTTAACAGTGACAGAATGCTACACAAAAATACTGCATTTCATCTGGTGCAGGTCTTTATCTTATCTTGACAGATTATTGTTGGTTAAATTGTAGAGCTGACTTAAAGGCAGGACTCTTCAAGGGAGTGAGAAATTAAGGCTTCACCAAATGGTAATAAAGCTATTAAAAATGCAAACAGAAAACAGTTACACTGTACAGGTTAGACAGCTAATCCAAACTAGCAGTTTAAAAAAGCAGAGCAATTACACTTTTATTTAAATGCAAGGAATATGAGCAAGAATAGAATGAGGTGCCTTGTTTAAATGCATTCTTTTGAATATTTATTAGAAATAATACATGTAGTTAAGCCACTTATCTGATTTCAGTGAATAAGTAAAATGAAAAAGATCAATTTTCATAATTATACTAAAGAAGTCTGTCTTTCATAAAAATCTCATTAATAACACCATTATTACTGAAGAAATATCTCAGTATTATTATTGTTATTCTAATTATCAGCAAAATGCTACTGATAATGTTGTCATAAAATTCCTTTTTAGTATCCTATTAAGGAAGATAGACTAAGTAGTGGTTTAAGTTAAATCTAGATACTAAGTGGCATTTAGAAAAAAAATATTCTTTGTGTATTTGGATAAAATACATTATGTGTATAATTACATAAATTACTTCAGGTTTGGGAAACAAGAGGTATAAAGATAATGCTTACATGCATATGTATTTTTATATGTATAGAACTATATAACCAGTTTGGAAGGAAACACACTGAGGCATGCAAGCAGAGTAACAAAATGTTGCCTGAGGACAAAAATAGTTTCTTGGCAAAATTTTAACAGACAGTTTCACTTATTTTTCATCATAATTATTAGAGGGCCTGTCAATCCTTGTGATTTTTTAATACTCATCTGGATTTATTAAATTGCTAAAGATCTGGGGATCCTCTAGATATTAATGTTAGAAAGGGCATATTACCTTGCACAGGAAGAAAATTTTAGCTGCTTATATCCATTTTCCAGCATGATTCAAAACTAGGCCAGCGTGGGCTGCAGCACAGAGGAGGGAGCAGGAAGGATTTTTGGAGCTGGAACCTGACAGTTCTTCATTCTTATGGCAGACAAGGACCTGGGCAGCCAACACGGCTGGAGAAGAAGAGAATTTGTTCCTGCCATGTAATTCTCAATACATGGGCTGGCACCATGTTGAGGATCAGCACGGAGACCAGAACCTCGGCCAGACAAGCAAGACAGCTGGTTCCCCATCCAAAAAGCTGACTAATAAATAATAGCCATTATTATGGCTACCAAAGTCAATAAAAAGCAGGTATGCAGGCTTCCAGGGGAAGTGAAAGGCTGTGAAGAGCTGTCTGAAGCAGGAGGCATCTGGAAGATGAGGGGACAGTTGGAAGTGTTGCTGAGGTTGTCGTGGGAAGGCAGTCTGCTGTCCTGCTGCCCTCTCTAGGCTATCACACCATGCAAAAAGAAATACACCACTGGCAGCGTAACAGTCTTGTAACCCATATCTCTGGAAAGATAATGAAGGTTTATGAAGCAATAGCTTTTCACTGATTTAGACGGTTCCGGCAATTTCTGGTTCTGCCTTAATAGCCATAGCAACTTAAGTAATAGTGTAAACAAGGTCATTTGACAGTACAAGAAGATACTGGTGTGTGGGAGACAATGAAAAGAGTAGACTAAAGGATACTTTTCTGGCCATGTCTTGATCTTTGATTCACATTGGTCATTAAATGCACAAAAACATGGAGGGCAGTGATTGGAAGAATGGCACTGATTAGGAAATGCCTACAGGCATGATTAAGGAGGATCTAAGCAAAAATTCAAGCCTTTTCCTGACCAAGGTTAGGAAAAAACACATTCCAAAGCAGATCATAGTCTGTTTTCCTCTTGATACATATTACTTTTTGTTAATTGGCATTGCATTCTGAAAAAAAGCCCTAGCAGGTGAAATTTGTTTGTGTCTATAACTTGACTACCTTCTCTTGTATTAAAACACTTAGAGAAAATTCATTTATCTGAATAGAGAGACTCAGGTAACTTTCAGAAACAACTTCCAGTATATTGCAACCACTGGATGAAATAAAGATAGTTGTATTTATACCAATGTGTCACACATGGCATTTGGCACTATGCATGAGAGTTAAAGCAAACAGAAACAGCTTTTATCACAGTGGAATGCCATGATCTGCACTTACGGTTCAATCTTTCCATCGACTATGTGGGCAAAAATTGACATGCCTCAGAGAGTAGGATTGAATTCTTCACTTGTTTTAGAAAGTGTTCTAAAAATAAAGTCAATATAGGGAGTTGTAAAAATAACTTTTTTTTTACTTGCTAGGGAGAACTGCATAAATTACAGCTTTATTTTCTTCTACTTGAGAATTATGTAAGTTGTATGAAAGGCTCAAAATAATTTTATACAACCACCGTGCTTTTGCATCTGCGTGTCTTTAGTGATTTCTTTTTTCCTCCTTTTTCTCTTTCCCTCTTTCTTGTTCTCTCTCCTCCACTCTCTATCTCTCCATGACTCAGGCAAGCACAAACATGCACACACAGTAATAAGGGCATATTCCACAGGAAACCCACAGTTTTTATGCTTGAAAATGTTCCCATGGCTTCCAGTACGATTTTTCTCAGCTTTGATGTATAAGCACCTACCTCTGCAGGACAAATTGATTTCAGTTGATCTCTTGGGTGCACACTTAGGGCAGGTGTCACCTAGTCAATCTTAGCCTCCATCCCATTGTTTGAATTTACTGTGGATACTTTGTAAACAGTAGCTACTTTTAGGGAGAGGAAAAACAAGACAATAATAGCAGTGCATACTCTTCAAGACAAGAACCATCTCCTTTTCTCTAACACTATTTCAGTTACTATAACAAAGCAAATCATAATTAACTGGGGACCCAAAGATTCCTCATATTCCAGCTAAATCCTGCAATTTTCTTGTCCAAGAACCCTCACTAGGTTTTCTTAGCAGAACTGTTAAAACCTACATAACAGTGAAGCCTATGTCCCCAGTCTCCCCAGGAACAGGGGCTTCCTGGGGCTGTGTGTGCAGTTCAACCTGCATTCACAAAACAGCAACAAAACTCACACTAACCCAGGTGTGCTCCCACCCTCATAGTCCTTGATTATGTGATCACAAAGCCACATGCTCCCCCAAAACATATGAATTTTTGAAAACTGGGCACATGGGTGTTTCACAATATTCTTCTAGTCCAATCCAACTACTTTAATTGGTGTGTCAGAACCTTTATTGCTGTAATCACTCTTCTCTCCAACGTTCACATTAACAAATTGTTCAGCCTTGATGTGCTGTGTACTTACTAAAAGGAAAACCTTGTTTTCTTCTGGAGATGGTACTTCAGAAATGTAAGCATATAGAAATGTAGAAATGTCTTTTGATGAGTTGAGTGTCTTGTTTGTGACTCTATCTCCTACATAAAGCTGTATCTGCTTTGTGTTTTTCCTGTGACCAGTCCTCAGGTTCTTTTCAGGCTTGCATTCACTGAGCAGTGTGTTAGATCTCTTTTCCTTCTCATTTCCTTTTCTTCTCCTTACCTCACCTCACCTCTCCTTCCTTCTTTCCCTTCTTCCTTTTTCATTTTCCATGTTCTTAAAAATCTGCCCTTGTTTATTGCTGATCTGTCAAAGACATTGAGGTGCTGGGGCGTGTCCAGAGAAGGGCAGTGGAGATGGTGGAGGGTCTGCAGCAAAAACGCTGTGAGGAGTGGCTGAGGGAGCTGGGGGTGTTCAGTCTGGAGAAAAGGAGGTTGAGGGGGAACTTTATCCCTCTCTACAAGCACCTGAAAAGAAGCAGTCATGAGCTGGCTGTTGGTCTCTTCTGCCAAGGAACAGGCAAAAGGACAAGAGGAAAGGGCCAGGGTTTAGGCTGGATAAGGAAAAATATCTTCATGGAAAGGGTTGTCAATCACTGGAACAGGCTGCTTAGGGAAGTGGTGGAGTCCCCATCACTGGAGGTGTTGAAGAGATGTGTAAATGTGGCACTTAGGGACACAGGTAAATCATGGATTTGGCAGTTCTGGATTAACTGTTGGACTTGATTGTCGCTATAGGACATGAAAGAATGAGACTGACTCCAGTCCAGGTCAACAGGCAAGAAAAAGGGGTGTTTATTTTTGTGCTTGGGGTTATATAGTTTTCTAACAAGACCACGAGTTGGAGGATGAGGTTGCCACCTCTCCAACCCCACTAGTTCAAATCACAGTCCATCATCCAACTCTTCCTTATAGAAAGGAATGATAACAAAATGAATGCAATTCCAAAAATATATGTAGTTTACATGAAAACCTGTGAGAACTCCACTAAAGAATGCAAAAACACCAGGCTAGAAAATTAGGGCAACACTTGATGGTCTTGAATATCTCTTCCAACTTAAATGACTCTGTCATTCAGTAACTCAGGAAGAATAATTTGAAAAAACAATTCCCAGAAAAATATTTGGGATGTATCTATGCATTCAAGTGTTACCTTCCACATTTTAATGAGCACAAACACAGAAATATTATTTATAGTGGGATTTCCATCCTGCAATGAGCTCAGAAATTATCATCTCTGTACAAAAGTGCCACTGATTCCTCAAACTACTTTTATGAATGAAAAATTGAATTTGTTCACTTAGGCATTTTTAAGAGTTAAAAAAAAAAATAGTGAAATAATTGCTGAGTCTAGGAAGTTACTGCAAAGTGATATCTGACCCATAACATCTATCAGTGTTATCACAGGTGAATGTGCTTTGAGTCAGATTGTGGCCAGCCACTGAGAATTTCAGGAGAGAAAAAGCAGGCTACAGCAGATAGCATTTTTCTTTCTCAAAGTTATCTTTCTGTCCCATCTGACTTCTGTGTCCCTGTTCCCGGGAGAGGTCAGGAAAAAGATTCTGTAAGCCACTGGATGTAAGGCTAAGACCAAAAAAGCTACTAAAGTCAGGGCAGAGTCATAACTGCTCCTGCTTTGCTCCAAGGAGCAAAACTGGCCCTTGGGAACGTGAACCGAGCACCTTCAGATGGACAATAAGAAGCACTCACTTCAAAACATGTCAGGAAGTGTTTGACAAACAGTCCCATGAAAGTTAGAGAGAAACCATGTCCATTAATGCTCACCAAGCAGTCCTTAGGTACACCTGTAATCCTTTCTCCACCAGTATTAGCATGAATTAACTGCATTGGCTTGTTTCCTTTAATTTCTAAATCTGGTGTAACCTTTAAACGTCAAATCTTTTATTTGTTCTGTTATGCATTTCAGGTTTTCCACAACATTCCCTGTAAATTTCACCATGGCTCCATATATAATTTCTCTTCACACAAAGCTGCTGTTGACTTAACATTATGCAGAAAAACATATACCCCACCTCTCCAGGCCCTCCACCCTAATTTCTCTCCTGATATTGGAAGTATATTATGACTTTTATTTCTATTTGCCACTTTAGGTGAAGGATATGTTTATAATTTATAGTAACAATACATATGCTTATGGTTAAAGGATATTTTCTGTCTCCAAGTAGGAAGGCAAATAACCGTTTTCAGTTACTACTTATTAAATAAAATTGTAGCTACTAAATGGCCAACTTCAGCCATTTTTAAGTCTAGCCATTCAGTTAGCATGGCATTCCCATCTAGAAGATATTTACCCTTAAGAAAAATTACAGAAAAAAAAGGATATATGGGAAGGGAGAGGAGGGACAGAATGATTCATAGAAAGAGTCATGGCTCCTGTGGAGCTATTCTTTGTTTCACAACACAATCTGTGCTGTAATCCTGTCTGCTCAAATAAGAGTGTAAAAGGGTCTGTTATTTCACCCCTCATTTACATGGTAAGAGTGTGTTTTGATCCCCAACTGCTGAACAAAGAAAATACAGTAGCCGATGCTCTTAATGTTTACAGTAACATGCTTTTTCACAAAGGAAGGGGTCAAATTAACTCTGCTAATAGTCCTCGGAAACACTGCTTTTTGTCTTTGCTGTGACAAACATCACCCCGCCTTGGCTGTGAGATTTGCCCTCATTTGAAGGTCCAAGGCTCTCTTACAGGTTCTTTTTCCAGCCAGGGTAGCTGATAAGGTGACCCAGCATTGCATGACTGCTGCATTTGTTGCATGACATCTTCATTGGCTTGGAGCTCCTCAAACCATTAGGACTTATGGGGGAACATGGTTCTTTTAGGTGCATAAACATCATAGAATCACAAAGTGTTTATGGTTCTAAGGAACCTCCAGAGACTGGTCCAACAATTGTGCTCAAGCAGGGACACCTACAGCCAGCTGGCTCTACTGGACAACTGACATATTTCCATGGACAGAGACTCCACAAACCCTCTGGACAACCTGTGCATGTGCTTGATCACCCTCACAGTAAGGCATTTTTTCATATATAAAAGGAGCTTCCTGAGTTTCAGGTTGTACCCATTGCCACTTGTCTTGTCACCACTGAAAAGAGCCTCTCTCTGTGCTCTTTGCACTTTCCATTTAAACGTTTTTATACATTGATATGATCCCTCTGCCCTTCTCTTCTCCAGGCTGGATAGTCCCAGCTCTCTCTGCCTGTCTTCCTATCAGAGGTGCTCCAGCCCCTTAACAATCTTCATGGACATTCATTGGAATTCCTCCAATATGTCCATGTCCTCTTGTACTGGTACTCCTTCTTGGAGAGCCCAGAGCTGGACACAGTCATCCTCTTGATGGATGTGGACAATGCCACAAATGTTGAGGAGAACGATCACCTCCCCTGACCCACTGGAAAGCAATTCTTAATCTCCAGCTGGGAAATCCCCAGCATGCACTCTACTTGGGGTATTTCCCTCCCCAGCTGCAGAACCTTTCACTTTTCCTTGTTGAACTTCATGAGGTTTTTGGCAGCTCATATCTTCAGCCTGTCAAAGTCCCTCTGGATGGCAGCATGATCCTGGCATATCAGTGTGTCATCTACAAATTTGCTAAGGGTGTACTCTGCCCTGTCATCTAGATCATTAATGAAGATGTTAAACAAGATTGGTTCTCTGGGGTACACTGCTAGTGAGAAGCCTCCAACTAGACTTCATGAGATTGACCACCACCCTCTGGGCCCAGACATTTCATCCAGTTTTGAATCCACCCCACTCTTTGCTCATCTAATTTTTCCACTGAATACTGGGCTAACACATTGTGTTTCTGCAGCTCAGGGGATGACTTTGATGACTGTGCTGAAGTTAAAAAGGAAAAACCAGAACATCAAGACCCAAAGGATGGTATTCCTTGTCATTTTCTCTAACTGCAGATCTGGAGAAGCATCAGTGGTCACTCTGACATCTTTACTGTATCATGCTAGCTCACACCCAAATCCCTTCTCCAGTAAATTACTTGTCTTCCTGTGGAAGGAAATCTTAGTGCAGCTGATAGGCCAGTTTGCTGAAGGACACATGACAAATAAGCCACCTGGCTGTGGCCAATTCTGCCTTGAGCAACCCTGTAAACTCTCCCACATGTCCTTGCACAACCTGGCATTCCCATACCATCATGGCCCCTCCCTTGTGATTATTTGGTGGCTTGAGGAATGTCATTGGGTCTCACTTTTATACCAGTAGTTGTACTACATTCACACAGTACTGAGGGTGCCATCACAGAGCAGTTGCCATTGAAATATATGTTCTGAAAACTGGCAACAGACCTCTGAAGTGTAAAGAAGCACTGGCAATGTCAAAATCAGATAGTAGCTTCTTATCTTAATATATAACAATCTGATGTCAAGTATTTTTACTCTTGTTATCCAAATGTGTTTGACAGACTTACTTTACATTTTTCACTTAATTCTTCTTGAAGTGGGATTTTATTGTATCATTTCTATTAGAATTATGCTGTACAGTTCCCCGTCTCCATTGCTGTATAGAGAGGTTTCTTATTTATGAATTTAAAAAGATGTATTACATTTCTATTCCAGACAAAGTGTTGACAAATTTATAAAAATAAGGCAGGCAAGAGAGTTGCGCCCTGTACCAAGGTCAAAGTAAGCAGTATCATAATTTCAAAAGTGTTGATAAATTTATATGTGTGCTATAATGGTGATAAGAAGTTTTCCTAGATGTATGTCTCCTACTAATGGTGTTCTCCTTCAGAAAGAGAGAGACACATTAGAATTGTCTTCTACACGTAAATGACTTTTCCCCTGTTAAGTTGAACTTGTCTCCACTGGATTCCTTTAATTGCTCAACAAATCCTACAATACCTAGTTTACATAAAGAAACTTCCCTCTCTCTCTGACCATTCCTCCCTCAGACAACTCATCTAAAGCCTGAATATCTGGGCAGCAGAGGAAGATAGAGCTGTACCAGCAGTACCTGCAAGAGGACCATGTGCCCCTCCTCATGTCCCTCTGAATTTGCTGCTGCTTCTTGTTCACCTATATCAATATAGGTGAATACCACAGCAGAAGAAGAGCCTCATGTTCACAGCTGGAACTGTGATGGGGAGGCTTTTGCAGGGACCTAGCTCTGTCCTTCCCATGTCAAAAGATACAGAGGGATCCATAGTGTGTGACAAATGTTTGGGGCCATCTGAAGAGTGCAGCCAGCATCAGCCTTGTGAGGGTGCAAGGCAGGTCCTTACAAAATAGGGTGAATTTTTTGTGGTCTCCACAACATATTTTTCCTTCCTTGGTATGGGGCTCCATGCATGTTCCTATTGCCTCTCCATAAATTGCAGACTGGACCAAATGTAACTCAGTTTGTGTATGTATTGCTACATGGTTTTAAATTACTACAGAGTTGTAGATTGTGAGGGAGTGCAGTGAGGAACAGGACCATTGAGCAAAGATCCTACTGAACATCCAACAAAGCCTTGGTAGCTCTGCATTAATCAAAAGTGAGGAAACTGTGTGGGCATCTTTTCCATAACAATGAATTCCCTCAGAACCTCTCCCAAAAGGCCTGAGAAGCAAAGCTCTGGTCATGCCATTCAGAAGGAGGATTTACATACATGTGTCACATGTAATTGCTTGCATTAGTAGATGCCATTGGCATGTGTTTATATAATTACATTTTATACTTTTTATTACATAATTTATAACACTTATTAATAATTTAATGACTCAAAAATGTGAAAGATGTGCCAGAAAAAGCCCAAAGAAATTACAGTATGTTCCTTTCCCAGAATAGCATGAAGACTGAATTGAGGGCGAAAAGGAGCATTGGGACCATGGATCTAAGAAGAAAATCATATAATGAGTCCCATCAATGAGACATTGACAACTTCCTCAGCTGTCTCTCCTTAGGTGTTCTTCTTCAAATGGAAGAGGATTAGGAAAAAACCCCAAATACACAGAAATTCTGGGAAATAATATTCCTGATAGAAAGTCTAATCTCAGAAACTGAATATAAGGGCTTATGAAGAAGAAAAATATAATGAATATTGGATCTGATGTTCACTGGAGAGCAAAAAAGGAAGGAGAAAGAAAGAAGGAAAACAGGTGGAAGAAGACCTAGTGATTGGGAACAGATTTCTATTTTGATAGTTTCCAGTGTTACAACATTCAGTTTTGTTCTCACTGGCAATACTTCAGCCATCATCACCAAAGGAAAAAAAAAAAAGGGGGGGGGAGGAGAGTATTTTAAGGAAAAAAACATTGTCTGATGATCTTTCTGACCAACCTTATCAGGGAGGTGATAGCCAAGTGATGCTGATCCTCAAAGACAAAGAGAAAAATCTTGGAATTCATAGGTGACAAACATGGGTCAAGACATGTGGACTGAAGAATGGGTGAGATCGGTGAAGCAACAGTGAGAGAGAAATTTCAGAAAACAGAAAATATATACCTATCAGCATAACAGGCATGGAATAAATTAAAAGAAAACACTATAGTATGGAATATAATATCACATTGGAAAGAAATATTTTAGTCTCCAAAAACACATGTAAATTGAATCATAAGAAATATGGGAGTGTTTGTTGAAAATCTGACCCATTAAAAGGTGAATCAAGTGAAGAGACAAAGCCACATTTCTAGGGAGTTTTAGTGCATGGCAGAGACACAGATATGCTTGTATAGCCCAGTAAGACTGACTGATGGACTATAATAGACTGCTAGGGAGTGAGGGGTACTTAGCAGAAAAAGGTGGCAGCATTCTGTCATGCAGCAGATGTCAGGACAACTGCAATTGATCCCCAGAATGTATTTTAAGATAGCAGGAAAAGCAGTGATTGTGCAGATATATTAAAGAACAGGCATAGTAGAAAGTTCTGAACTGTTTTGTTCTTTTTGTACTTGAGAACAGAGCATAGAAGCATTTGAGAATTAGACTTTTTTTGTAATGCTAGTGAATGAAAATGAGCATTGAATTTGTCCTGAGCTTGTGACTTCACATCACAGACTCCCAGGAACAGCATATCAGAAAAATTATTTGTTATTCCTGCTGATTTTCAAAGAACTCTTCTGTATTTCCAATAGAATTGGAGGCACAGGAATGTTGAATCTTGAGCTACGGTAGGCTTGTCCTTGCCTACAAAAAAGAGATTCTATTTCCCAGTGGGAAAGGAGAAATTAATTCATAATTCCAACCCCCTGTTTATTAGTTCCACTCACCAGTAATGGACAAGAAACAAATCCGTGTGACTTGGGGGACCAGCTACTGTGGGAGAGCATTAAGCATGAATAGTGAAGGCACAGATCCAACATGCAGTGGGCTGAAATTGGCTGAAATATGTTCCCAGCAAGTATTTCTTGAATACTTATAAGTAATAACAAAATACAAAAAGCCCTAAACTGTTCCAATGGTTTGTTAACGATAATAGCCCATCATTTGGTGAACACACTGTTTGCCATCAACTGTTTGTCCATCCCTCCTGCTGATGGAAGAGAGCTCTGGCTGAGTGGACAGATTTTTTTTTCTGCTAACTTTGACAACACTTGGGTCCGTGGTCCTTGACCAGAGTAACTAATTAAGTAGTAAAATCAGCTCTTTGTAAGACAGGAAGAAAGAAGGGGTAAAAACACTGAAGAACATGAGGCACTGATTAACTCACAAGTGTTTCCTGTATAATGCAAATCATTAGAACATAATGCTCTCTGAGACTAATAAACAATGGTAAAAGAATGGTAAATATAACAACAATATCACAAATCATATATGAATCCTACAGGATCTTTTTTCTTTCTTCATTAATTGTTCAATTGGTAAGAATAATTTCTTGAACTTCTTATTTACTAATCTTTAAATTTTGATTCTATACATTACAACTGAACTTAGCTGGCAGGTTCTTTGTAGCATGGGTGATGGTGAAAAAAAAATAAGAAAATAGCTCTCCTCAAGTACTGAAATGTGGAAAATTTGCCAGGATTAGCACAAACGCAGACTACAATCAGGCTAATATTAAATGAACACTCACTGTATCTTTCCCCTGCCTGTTAAACTACTAATTGATGTACTACTGATGAATAAAAGGGCTGCCATTTCAGCCATGAACTCACTTCACCGCTGCAGTTTACTGAGAGCCCCGAGCTGCTGAGCTCATTACAGATCCCTTCACTGAACTGGTTTTACAGGCAATTTTGTGAAGGGGCAGCATCAGAGCTAGCCCACTGATTGGGACTCCATTGGCTCAGCGGGGCTCCAGGAGTTCAGGGGAGAGAGCACAGCACTGAGATAAAAATATGTCTTTGCCTCTGTAGTGCCAGGAAGATTGCCTGGCTGCGGTAATTGGGAGGGACCTGGAGATCTGGGTGGTATTTTAGGCTAATCTCGAGGTGGGACCTCTGCAGCATGTATGTGGCTCTGAATATAATCTCCTTCAGCATCGTCATTTACACCATTGCAGGCATTTATAATCAGAACCATCCTTGATTGACTCATGGTTGTCGCTGCACCTTAGACTCATCTTGCAGGAGTGAGGGGGGATGAGGGGAAAGTGAAATGGCTGTGCACTGAACACAGTGAAATTTTAATGTGGTGTTGGAGTTATAAAATGGGACAAATTGCCCTGGCAGGACTAAGGCTTAGTAGGACTTCTTAGATATATAGCTCTCTCTCAGAAACTGACTGTAGAGTTGCAAAACAGAGGGGGTTTCTTAAACTCCCTCTGCTGAGATTTATTTTTCAGTCCTTTCCTCTTTCCCTCTGTAACCCTTTTTTAATTCTCTGAACAACCTAGCCCTAATATCAGCTATCTCACCTGCATTTAGAGCCCAAAACTCTAACGTTTGAAAACTGGGGTGATCAGAGGAGTCTGTGTTTCTGCTTATCCTTCATGGACTTGGTAAGGCAGAAGGAAAGAGAGGAGAGAGAAAGACAGGAGGAGTGTAAGAAACAGTGACAGACTGAAAGCATGTGTAAAATCAACAGAAGCAGAAGTAAAAAGTCTGACAGAAAAAGCTAGAAGAAAAGCTCTATCATGGGAAATATTGAGCAACTAAACATTTTTGATTAAGTAACACACTGGACTACTTTGTTTGCTTGCTTGTTTCAACAGATATACAGTTTTACAGGGTATTACTCGTTTTACTAGTAAAATGTATTTCAGCAAAACAGAATATGTCATTCCTCCTTTTTTTTTTTTTTTTTTTAATTAAGCAACTTCATAAAGTACAACCGTGATTAGGTGAGAAATGCCAATTGCTCATTCGTTGCATGAAATATCTGTGCCATTGACCAGCCTACCAACTGTCAATCACAGGCTGAAACACCTAAAGTAAGTTTCATAAGTCTTTTTACATGTGGAGATTTTACAGCATGTATGAATTATAACAATAAAATTACTCAAAGAAAATACAAATTTGATTAATTTTAATGTATTATTTTTACCCCCAAGCAAAGTGCTTCACAAATGTCAGTGCATCATTTCTTTGTACAACATCAATCCTCCAACCATGCTGCTGCAATGATCTTAACACTGGACAACCACTAGGCAACCTTCCAGGAGAAAGATGAAGAACAGTGCCCTCACCCAGAGCAAGATGGAAAATTTTAGGATATTAAAGCGCACTTGCAAATAAACAAAAGGAGAAGGCTTCTAGATTTTGAAATGGCACCTCTTTTCAGGCAACTACATCTCTGTTTTGAAACCCCAGTGAAGAGGTTGATGTCTGTAAGTGCTGAAGGCACAAACACCTTTTATTTTCCCATTAAGGTCCTGTACCTAAAGCTCTAGCCCTGAAGTAAGAGCTGGTATGTCATTTTTTTGTCTTTTACAGTTTTTTCTAGTTATTTCTAATGCCTTTATGACTAATATAATTCTAATAAGAACTTAACACAAGCCACTGCTCCAGGTTTAAAATGGTTTTAATTCCACACAGCTGCCCAAGAACGTCAGGCTATGAACCTAGAGGAGGTTGGAAAGATTTCAGAGGAAAACAAGTAGCATGGTTAAAAGACTGGAAAGCATAATTGGCAGAGTATGTAGAAGAAAGGGAAGGTATTCAGCCTAGACAAATCGTATTAAAGCCCGTGTTAAAGGATGACTTGGGCATGTAGTGTCTGTATGGGGGCAAAGGGATAGCTGTAGAGGACTCTTCAGTCTATCGGGAAAAGGTATTCGTGTTACACTGCACCTGAAAATTTCAGCTTGAGAAGTTTTTGCTCAAAGAAAGGTCAAAATGATCAATAGTGATGGCAATTAACCACTGCAATTGTCTACTGAAAGTTGCAGTGAATTTTTCATTCTTGAAAATTCTCCAAATAAAACATGTTTCTAAAGTATACTTTATTATAACCACAGGCTTTTGATTTGAAAGCAGAATTAATTCAGGAAAGATCAGAGGTATTCATAGACCTAACACCTATAATATTTGCTAAATGAATAAAATGTAATGCAAAACACAGCAGTGGGCCAATCATTCCATTTCACCGTTCAGTTAAATTCTATCCAGAGAGCTGTTGGCAATATTTTGTCCAAGATTTTGTGCAAAACCATCACTGATGCAGAGCAAGAGAAGAGAATTGCAGGTACATCCTGATTTCAGATCTACAGAAAAGAGTATAATTGACTTCAGTGGGAGTTGGTCCAAGGTCTTACTGAGGATTTGAGAAAACAGAAACTTTTTTTTTCCTTAGCCTCATGTGTAAGTGGGTAAAGGTTTAGAATATTTATAAAGGCTTAGAATCCTTCTAATTACCATGGGGTTTATTGTGTCAGGCAGATAAATTTTCTGTGATCTCTCAGGTATAAAGTTAGGGATAAACCTGGGCATTTCAGAAGAAGAGATTCAACCCTATCACCAAAGCTAAAAGATATTTTGTCTATAGTGAATTATTTAGTTTAAATGTACTACAAGTATACAAAATGAGTCCTAGAATTTACTTTTATACATTAAAAATAATGCTGGGTGTGGAAATCTTGTCATGGTTTTTTACCAAATGAGACAGAGAATGTAATTCTGCTTCCATTTCTGTTTCCCTGATCACATAGGGTAACAACTAACTCAAAAATTTGAATGTCATATACTTTTGATTGAACGTGGTTCTGAAATCTGAGTATTTAATAGAGCCATGGACTCTAATTTCTGGGCCTGTAAAGCCTGGAAGATAAGGGGCCAGTGTGTATGTCTCAAACACTGATAGCTGGATAGCTGTGGAGCCAACCAAGGACTGTTGGTAAGAGGACTCTGTGAGAAGGAACAGGGTGTGGCTGGAGAAATGAACCATATGAAGGTAGGGCAGCACTTTTCTTGGACAAATACCCTTGTTCTGACTCCTGGAGAAAAGCACAACAAGCAAGTGCAAGAATGAGGTTTAGAAGCAGGCATGGCCTGTTGACCAAAGGCCAACCCAGTAGCGGAGGATCAAGGCCACAAAAGACCCCGAAGCCCTCTTACCCATTTCCAGAAAGATCTAGCAGAATTAAATCCCCATGACAACTAATTTGTGTCAAAAATGAGAAACTTAGCTCCAGGCTGGGGTAATTTGTCTGTGGTCCTCTTAAACCCTGGCAGGATCCCCGTAGGACCCTGGGCAACTCATCAGCTGGATCGACGCTGGAGCCAGGACTTGTGATCTTTCTTTTTTTCCTTTCTTCCCTTCTTTCTCTCCCTCTCTCTCTCTCTCTCTTTAATCCTTGTCTCTTTTCTTTGACCCTACCCATTATTCAAAATGCACCACTATGCGTTTATGCAGTAGGATGAGGGACTTTGCATGATTTCCAGGCTGTGTGTACAATTTACTAATAAAACTTGGTAAGTTTTTGCAGACCCTCTGACTTCTGTAGTTCGTTTTTGACCACAGGCATCTATGAATCTCAGGTCCTCCATTCCCTTTTAAGGTGGGATGACACAGGGCTCTGTAAACATATATTTTCTATGTGTAAAATAAAAGAAAGGTGTAAAAATATATTTAAAAGCAAAATCTCACAAGCTCTTAGTTTCTACTGAAACTGTAAACTCTCTTTTTACTGACAAACCGATTTTTTTAGATTTCACAGTGTCAGCTTCTTCTAGCACAGTGAGACAAGCTGCATTCATACAGAGAATGACCTTATGAATTCTCTTTAAAGTCATGCTGAAGTGAAATCTGGACAATAAATTCCAAAGATGCCTAGTATATAGTGGTAGAAAATAGCATCTTGAATGCATTAGCACACACAAAGCTTGCTTTTTAAAACTGGTTCATTGTCTACTTATGGGATCATGATGAGTTGTAGACGCAAGAGGCATCTTTTTAATGCTTTCTAGTACAATACAAAATATAAACCCCATATAAGTCTGTTTTACCACTGGGTCCTGCATTTTTCACCCATCTGAAACTCCAAAAATGTATGGAACACACAAGAAAGATTGGAAGGAGCCATAATATTAAGTGACTGCAGTTCATGTGCTCTGGTAAAGGCAAGGCCTGCACATAAGGTCCCCACTCCTGTGAGTTATGGGTCATTTGCTCATTAACGAAGTGACTAATCCAGTAGTGAAGAGGATGTCTACTGAAAATAAATTACATTATACTACTGACTGCTGTGATGGATTCTTTATATGCTCTTTTTGTTATCGTTCAGAGGAGCCCTTTTACCCAACCCTTGGTGTTGCTGCCATGTTATAAGGAATTTTATCAGAGCAAGCAGGAGTCTTCATGAGGCAAGAAACAATAGAACAAGCAGAAAATAAATAATAACCAGATAACCAGGAAACAGCACTAACACAACAGATGTTCAGTCATTAGTTTAAACTGTCGCATTTGTCCTGCAATGATCAGAACAACCACAGTGGAGCTGCAATGGTGAAGTTTACGATAAATCCACGCTTATGCATTTAGAAGGCCACTTCAGGAGAGTTAGAGGAATAAATAAGAATATCAAGGGCTAAAGCTGATGTTGGAAGTAGGTGAGCTGGGAAACGTTTCCAAGCATTTAAATTCTGTAACATTTTAGAAGCACTTACCTTTGAAAAGAAACATTGCTTCACTTGCCCACCATTTATGATGACCTACCACTAACAAGGTAAACTAGATGGGATGTTTAATCATTATGGGGGTTTTTTTCCATGCAGGTTGTCTTCCCAGACGGAGTTTAATGAGTCAAGCCTGTTCAGCCATTTCAGTCCATGTAAGAGGCAAAAGATAGTTTCAACACATTAAAAGAGCTTTCTGCCACTGTCTGATCAGAGATAAAATTTTATAGATTACAGATTGTTTAACTAAGCTGCGTTGATCCTGGATATTTAAATTCACAATATTTACGCAAACACTGTAAACTCTGAAAACTAGGGTAATTCATGACAAGATTTTTTTATAATTTAACCTGTTCAGTGCATACAGGATGAAGTAAAACAATGAGTAGATTCAAGTTTGCTTTATTGCCTATTGATGCTTACCAACACAAAAGGATTCTGCATTATATTTGCAGCATTCTGACTGCTTCTTCCACTTTGATTTCTCTTTTGTACCTCCTTTGCTGGAGGTATTTAAAGGGAACTTTACCAATCTGTAAATAAAACAACCTCTAACAGCGAGCAGCAGAGTTCTGGTTGCTTTGCTTTGCAGCTCTCAGAGTCAAAGCTAAGTTTAATAGGAGCTAATCTGAGTCATCACCAAAACAATTTTTTTTTCCCCTGTACATGTTGCAGTACAAAACAATGAGAGATCTGAGTTTTCATTTGTGGTTGTTTACGACCCTCTTTGGTAAGACTTGCTGAATTTCTATTTATGTGCTTAACAACTGGAACAAGCTCCATGTATTACTGCATAAAAAGTCCTCCTTCATCACTTTTTTCCAAGTTGCACAGAAGCCTTGATCAGTGAAGGTATGGAATTGCTTTCCTGACATTTATTGAGTAAGTATTATTGAAATTATTTTGCTTGTTTCAATGAATTTGTCATACATTGTATTTTACAATAGACTCTTTTTTACATAAAAAATTCAATGCTGTGTAGCTAGAAATTAGGCAATGAATGCATACATGTAAAATTAGGATTCCCAAAAAAAATCAAAAATGAGTGGAAATATACTAGAAAATGCAAAATTTTGTGTTGTTATCAAATTGCATTTATTTGTAAGAAATATTTAAAATTAAAAGTATTGCCATAAAAAGTAACCTTGAGCATCTCTGTTCAAGCATTTCTAATTCTTCCCAAATTAATCTGGTTTCACAGGAAAAGAAAGATGTAGCAAAAATAACCTTTTTCAGCCTAGTGGCAAGAGGCACAGAGGTGTAAAAGCCCTTGAACAACAGCCCACCAGAAGTCATTACACAGTGACATCACTCAGGGTTGGATCAGGACTTGAGTAAAAGGTATTTTGAATTTTAAATAGATGTGAGACCAGAGTCAAGTTCAATATACAGATACTGTATCAATTGCACTGAAAGATGTTTCTCTATTTTAGTAGGATCAGAGAACAATTCTATCAGTCTGCATCACTACCTGTAAAACAAGTTGCTTTTCCAAAGAAATCTGAGTAGCTGACAATTTGCTCCCCAAAACTATTTCCTTTCACATTTTCATCAAAGCTATTATTCAACTTAGAAAAAGAAAATAAATAAATACCCCAAATAGGTTTTTAGTAATATTTTTATAGTTCAGAATTCTACTCTGAAAAATGAAGTAGGAAAAACACAATGCTATATATGCAAATAGAATTAAAATACCTGAGGATTTGCTTTTCCATGGTGTAGACATTACAAAATAACCATCGGGAACTTAAATTTCATCATTATCATGCATTTGTAGAGTTTCTTCAAAAGTTATGTTGATAGTTAATTTGAGATTGCTGACTTAGATCGCAATACAGTAATTAGCCAAAGTTAAGTAAAATTTGAAAGAAAATGAATCAAGTAATACAATACGCAGTGTAATACTTTTTCCATGGGCAACTCAACTGATAATTTTGCAGTGCATGAATTATCAGGGAAGAAATATGCTTTGATTGTACTACTCTGTTACAAAACTGTCTTTGAATTAAGGTAGCAATGCAATAGGTGCTCGCTTCACTGAAAATAGTATGTGTGGGTTTTTTATATCTACTTTGAAGATGGATTTTGCATCAATTTTTATTGTAGCAATAAAAACAGCAAAGGTTTTGAGGACTGCAGGATGTCTCATAGTTCTCTACTGCTTTGGAGGAGTGTGATTAGTTATATGTCACTCACACATGTCTTACGGTAAAATAATTCTTTGAAAGGCTAAAACAAATCCTGAATAAAAAGAGTTAGTGCAAACATTTTAAAGTAATTCTGTTTCTGCTCTGAATATGAGGTGAAAAGAAACAGAAGGAGGAAAAGAAGAACTTGTATTTCAGCAGAAAGGAGTTCTTGTCTCTTCCTGGCATCTCTGCTCTCCAGTAATTTTTAATCTCATAACTGGGAGTTTTGATCATTTTTCATGATGGAGAATTGGTTGGCTATCTTTTTCCACATAATTTTAAACAGAAACTGGAAGAATAAGAAAAACAAGACAAAACAAAACCTAAGCCCCCAATGCTCCATTTGCTGAATATAGAGTTTTCTTCCCCCAGTGTGTGTGTGTGCCAGATGGCACTACTCTGATCTGGATGATAATAAACCTGAAAAATACAGTCAGCACACGAGCAGGGATATCTGTGGCTGAATGTACCAGGTCGAGGGCTGGTAGAGAGATGGGGCAGAAGTTCCAGCTCTGAGAAAAGCAAAGTTCAGCTTATCAAGGGAGGAGCTGATCTTGTTTCCAATTAGTTCCCCCCACCCAAGTTGGGCCACTGGGAAAGGAGGTTGCCCCTGTTTATCTGAGCTCCCTTCCCTAAGGGCAGATCTGGGGCCATTTCCCTCCCAGTAGAGCCAAGGTCATTAACCTGGGGTTCTGGGAACTTGTTTGGTTCCATGGAGGGACAAAAAGTCTCAGTGGAGGTGGCTAACCCACCTTTGGGCTCTCATCCTTGGCATGTGAGGCTGGCAGGCTGCTGAGAAGGGGTAAGGTCCAGCTGACAGCACCAGCTGAGAATTGGGCTCTTGTAGGAGAGAGACATGTCTGGGTCGAGAGTGTTGACGTGACCTTGTGGGCCCGTTTCCCATCCTTGGTGTGCACCCTGAGGACATCATCCATCTCATCATCAGCTGGGAATTGTGGTGGCCACAGCTCTCAGGAGTCTCTCAGCTCTACATAGTCTCATGGCAACACCTACGTGGGAGGCATGACAAGAAGCGGATCCTCTGTGAAGTTCCTCCTTCACAACATCTTTCTGGAAGAGCTTCTGCAGAGAGCCAGATGAAGACACATCCACTTACACTAACAGAGCATTGGCTGCACAGCATTGTTCTTCCTCTGGTTTTCTGTATTCAAGTCAGTAAGTGAGTTACCCAGACCTGAAGCACGCCCAACACCTCCTAGAAGACAGATTTTGGGGGATCTATTCATCTAAGAGGTAAAGTTTTGAGGTGCTAAGTGAACAAATACCTGGCAGAGAAGTCTGCTTACAGTGCATATCATCTCTACTGAAATATTTGTAGGAGACACATAGCAGTCTGAGTTCTTGCATTACTCATTTGACCACAGGGCTGATGTAGTTGAAAACAGGCTTTCTTTTAACATAGTAGTTATCCATGGAAAACTCTTTCCAAGGTGAGGAGAAAGATCTTTCTTCCACCCAGAAGATGAAATTGTACCTACACATTAATTTATTTTCCCCATTCACTTACATCTCTCTTTGGTTTTCTTTGTTACTCTCATCTTTTCCTTCTTATCCACTACCACATTCTGAAAGGGGCAACTTTAATTTTGGGAAGCCAACCAAATCAGAGTGAATAATTATTTAGTTTTAAATAATTCCATCCTCTGCTTCCTTTGTAATTTATGTGATGTTGTTACAGAATACACTACCAAGCTAAAGGGAAAGAGCCAGTTTAAGGGGTAGGAAAGAAGCACTGAATTATTCTCAGTCCTGCAAAGAGTGTGTTTAAGAGTTTCTTAACTCAGCTCTCTTAGACCAATGAAACTTTCTTCTCTGCTCCTGCATGAACACTAAACAGTCTGCACTGAAGGGTGACCACTCTCATCTGTGGCTGCGGTGTCTATCTTGTAGGCAGTGTCAGAGGCTGGGCAAGTATCCATCTCTGTAGGCTCACTGGAGTAAGACTGTCCTTGGAGACGAAGCTTTGGATTCACTAACTCCTGCGAGATAAGAGGTTGGGAAGAGGAAACACAACCCCCAGCATTTTTAGATATCGATGGCACAGACCTTTGCTCCTTGAGCACAGGCTCCTGACATGAGGATGGAATAGAGGGGAGTTTCCTCTGCTCACCACATGGTGATCACAAATGTCACCTACAGACAAAAGAAAATGAAAAGGAACAATAAGTGAAACACGGGCAATTATTAAGTCTCTTGAAAATGCACATTAATCATCTGACAGCCCTCAGCTTCACTGAACTGAAAGTTCGTTTCTCATGGCAGAGCTAACTTTAGGACCAGTGCCGGGAGGCGAAGCTGGAGCAGGGCTGGCAGCAATATCCAGGAGCGGCAACTGCATGAGTGTATTAAGAAACAGAGTATTCACAAAAACTCCTAATGGACCCATAAATGCCCAGCTTAGTTGCTGGTTTAATCACTTGCAAAGACATTGCCTGAATCTTTCAAAGCTGCGCGTATCTGAAGTTTTGGAAGCGATTGTCAATAAATATTTCACTGCCTGCTCGCAGCGACGTTTTCCCGGCGTTAGCTCATTAGAGTGTCTGAAAGAGACCCGACAGAAAATAAGTTAAATGCAACTTAAATCATCATCCGATTCGACGCAAAAAGCAACACGAAAGGCGAGGCGTTCACCAAAAGGCTGCAAAAGGAGTCAGCTGCACAGCAGTTAGGAGTGGAGGGAGCAGGATTGCAGGATGTGAGCGGGCAGTGTGGCTGGGATCCCAGTCCCCAGTTGTGGTGGTACTTTTTTTTTTTTTTTTTTTTTTTTTTTGTGACTTCGAAAGATGTCACAGCGAAGTGAAATCTTTGTGGAGGGCTGATCATGCATTCAGACTGTAGAGTTTTCAAAATGTGATGTTTTGCAATGATGACATTAGAGTAGCAACCAAGGGTCCGAGACAGCAACGCCTGCTGCAGCTGGGCTTCGCTTTGAAATGCCCAGGACAATGGGGGCCACTGTTCTTCATCGCTTCGCCTTTCCATTCCATTTGCATAGTCTGTTCTGCCTGATTGACCAGCTTGAGCTGTCCAAGGGACCAGCATTGTTCACAGATCACTTCAAGATGGCACAGATGACAAGATTCAGGTGAGAGATGAAGTGGGATGATTCTCGAATGCCATAAGAAAAAGCTACCCTGGGAACTTTTAGCTCAAGTTAAATAATTCGAGAATTTAAGCAGTTGGTTTGTTGTTTTTTTTTTCCAAGAAACCGGTCATATTTGGAAATGCGCTGCCATGACACACAAATTAGTGATAGGATTTTTGTGTGTTTCGTTGAGCTGTTTTGTTTGTGTTTGGTTGTGTTGGGGGGATTTTTGTTGTTGTTTTATTTCTTTGGTGGGATTTTTTTTTTTAACTTTCCATCCCAGACCTCAGCTTCCTCAGGCTAGGATGCGAATCGTGCCACTGGAAACTTTCTGAATAAAAGTTTGCTTACCAAAAAAACCCAAACAAACAACACCCCCCCAAAACCCTCACACACCTCCCCCCCCCGCCTTAAGTCGAATATAAATAAAGCTCATCATAGAGGCGATTTTTTCAATTCCTTGATGCTTGCTCCGTACCTAAACGCCAGGATTATACAGTTAGCGTTCATAAAGCGCTTTCAACGTGGAAAACGCTCCTGAAAGGCGCAGCGCGCTGTCAGGCAGCCCTGCGGCGGCCGGGCGGGACGACGGTGGCCTCAGCCCGGGCTCCGGGCGGGCAGCGAGGGGAGCCTGGCGGACGCCTGCCTCTTCACGAAGAAGTTGTAAACTCCCTGCTGGCACAGATTCACGACTGAAATGTCATGGTTTGAACTGGGTGGTTTTTTTCTTCTTTTTCTTTCCCTCCCCCCTACAGCCAGGTACTCGAGTAAACACACACACGCGGTAGCGCCCCTAAAATGAGTTTCATTTGACACTGATGTTTTGACTTCATCTCAAAAAGACAAAATCTTTGTCGTGCGAGTATGTTTTCCCTGGAGGGTTTCCAGCACAATTTGCTATAATTTCTTTACACCTAACGGAACTGATGGGATCTGAGCAGTAAAACACATTCCCACAGTAGTTTCGCTCTCTCGCACTCTCTGTTACCCTCCTGGGGTTCAGCTCACTCTCTAGTATAAATATTGCCAATAATTGTGCTAATACGGTGATTCTCGGAAGGCAGCAGAATTCTCTTCTCCTCGTGTATCAGACCCAAAGCCATGCGACTCCTGCTTAATCTCTGGGTGTATTCTCTCCTAGCTGCTCGTCTTTTCTCTGCAGAGACTAATACACTTAATTACATGACTTACAAGAATTGCCAACAAGGTCCCAGGGGCAGCTAAAGACCGACCGCCGCCCGACAAGCGGGGCGTAAGATGGGTCTGTCTGCCGCACGGGCACCTCGAGGGGAAGTCAGGACTCGGCTCTTCAAAATTATCCAAAATTTCAGGCCCTTCATCATTGTTTCACACACCCCTCCCTTTCGTGTTGTGTTCCGGTCCTAGGTTGGTTTGAGGGGTGCCGTCGCCCCCACTCCCCCTCCTCCCGAGAAGGCGGCTAAAAGCTGCGGAGGAAACTTAAGTGGCTCTGGAGTTTGTTTAATTTCCCTCCAGTGTTTACTGATAATTCGAGAGACGCTTATCTCGGGGAATATAACGATTAATACAACCGCAGGTTTCCAGATAAGTGATTGTGATGGAGATTGTTGGCGAGAAAATAGACAATTATCCGCTGTTAGCTTTACATAAAGATCGCATTAACTTGAATTAGTTATCAGACAAAAGAACATCGGAAAGCTGCACCTTTCTGCCAAGGCAACCGCTTGCAGGCGGTGTGCTCCGCACAAGCAAACGCACCGCTGCCTCCCCAGCATCTCACAAGCATGAAAGGGGTGGCGGGCCCGGGGGCCGGGGGGGCCCTCGGCACCGACACGCCGCGCTCCTGCGGAGGCACGGCCGCTGCGAGGAGCGGGGAGGGCGAGCCCCGGGGCCGGAGGATCGCTTTAATATCAGCTGCCCGGCCGGGCCGCTTTCATTTCCATAGGGCGAAATTAACATGGACGTGGGGCAGGCGCTGGGGCGGGGGCAGTGCGCCCGGGGAAGAAGCGGCGTGGCTGATCGCCAAGGAAACCTCGCTGAAAGGGAAGGGTAGAGCATGTGGCTATTAAAACCCCGACACAATAATAACATTAAGGGAGAAAAAAATAAAACCATAATGATAACTTGGAGGCAGCTCGCTATTTGCATATGAAACCAGCGGCCAGAAGCGCGGCAGTCCCCTTGCCGCATTATGTGCTCGGCGGTCCGAGGTCGGCCCCCCCCAGCAAGACTGAAAAGCCTTTTGATTATTTCTCCTCTCCCTAGGAAAGGCTGATTCCTCCGTAATTGATAGCAGGGAAGGGCCGTAATTAATTTTTCAGGGAAGTAAAGTGCAGCTTCTTCTCTCGGCTGGAGGGGAAGGGCTGAGAGCGAGGAAAAGGGGGCGAGGGAGCGGAGGCGAGAGGAACTCCTTCCGAGAACCCCTAATTAAAAGTAATCACGCTTCACCCTCTCCGGCACCAAGACCCCCCTCGACTCCTCGCCACCCCCTCGCTCGCCGGGGAGGCAGGAAGGGCCGGGACCGTGGGCTGCTTTCACCGAGTCAGAAAGCATTCACCAGGCGTCTGTATTGCGGGAGGTTTCTGTGGGAATCGGGTGGTTCGAGTAATTGGGAGGGGAGGAGGGTGCACTCTCGGCTGGCTTCTCTCTCGAATTAAAGGCAGTCTTCAAAATAGGGTGTTTGTCAGAGAATTTCAGCTGGGAGGAAACCTGCCATTTCGGATCAGCGCGTTTTCTGTGCTGGTTTTCCAGCACCCTTAGCACCGTGTTTATCTGGGGAAAGGAAGAGGAACAGGAGGGAGGGAGGCTTTTCGTGTGGGATGGGGCAATGGGGGGAAAAACGGCAAGGGGCTTCAGGCGGCAGGCTGAAGACTAACAGATGTTGGGATATAAATCATTTCGGGGGAGCAGAAGCACCTCAGGTTCGTGCCTGAGGCAGCCGCGAAGGGAGCGGAGAGGGAATGCCAGGTGAAACGGCTCTGCTCCCACCCGGGACGGAAAGCTCGTCCCCAGCCTTGGGACGTGCCGCTGCCGCCGCTGGGTCCCCGCTGAATGGAGCGGATAATGATCCCCGGTTCCCAAGGCAGGCTTGCTGCTGCCTGGTGAGCCTTGGATTTGTGTGGTCCAAGCCTTTCCCAGCTTGTCCCATTCTGTCACCGGGATAAGGGGCTCCCTCGGCTCGTTTGCACCTGCGTCGCTTTTGGCTCCTTCAGGAATGCGCTGAAGCTTGTAATCAGCTTTGTGAAGCCATTGAGTGCACGGCTGAGTGAAACTTCCAAAGCTCGCAGAAAACTGGCCCGCTGAATAGGAGTCAGCATGGGGCTTCTCTCCAAGCCCCTGGCCTGCCAAATTCCAGCAGAGCCCCTCACAATCAGTCCACACAAGCTTTACTGCTCTCCCCACACTGAGAGAAGCGAGAAAAGAAAAGCTAAAATACCAGTCACCGAGGTTAGCGGTTTGTTCCCAGATTAATGGCAAACGCCTCTCTGCCCGATGCTAACCAATTCATTCGGGTGATGTGTGTGTACATATATATATGTATGTGTATATATGTGTGTGTCTCTGTGTGTGTGTATGCGTATAGATAGATATACGTGCATATGAAAATGTATGCAAGCCTATGTCTATAACAGAAAAAAAGAAATAAGGGAGAGTTACTGAAATTTTATGTGACTGCAGAAGTTCTTGTGGCAGCAAACAGGTAGCAGGCTGTTTTGCTATTGCATGGGTCACGCTATTCTCATCACAATCTTTTCTGCAACCATGTGGTTTTAAGACTGTGGATGAGTGTGACTCTCATCTGCAGTCTGGTTTTCCATCTGGAGGGGTTTAGTATCAAACAAAACTTCGGAGGAGAGTGAAAGAAAATAACGGGCGGGGAAAAAAAGAAAAAAAAAAAAAAGAAAAAATATTCACCAACACCACCATCACTAAACCTACTTCAGGATAACTCGAGAGGACCAAGGCTCTGGGGTGCTCGCAGGACAATGAAGCCCCATGGTTCAGGGGCACCCCATGGTCCTCAGCTTGGGGGAAGAGGGCACTCTCTACCGCAGCCCAGGTCACTTCCCCAGTGGGGAAAAGCGTTCAGTAAAGGTCCCACTCGAAGGAATCCCTGTTTTTTGAACATCCTTAACACATGTATCCCTTCACTCCTACATTCCCAGCATCTGATTGCACAAGCGGAAGTGACGCTAAACAACTCGGGAATACTTGGCACAACTTCGTCACAACTCTCATCTGAGTTCTGTGTGGGGTTGAAGATTCACATTTATTAGGGGAAACAATTACTCGAGTTATAAAAACACATTCCTTTTTAAAGCAAGTCCTTTTACTGTAATAAAAGCTGTAAAATGTCCTCAAATCTAAAATTGTAAGACGAATGCATTGTGACATCAAGTCCATGAGTATAGATTAACTGAGCAAGGCTTTATCTTCTGGTCTTGGGAATTTTTATTCCATTTATGTCCTTCTTCTTCGACATGAATCTAAAACAATGAAAACAACATTATGACAAAATTAATACTTTGTGCAAGCCCTCCTCTTGGGCTAGTATAAGGGGGGAAATGGAGACTTCCAACGTTTTCAGAGATGATGTCTCCTGAAGGTTTTAGCCATGCCTCTGAATTACGTCATGGAAATCATGTTTTCTTGACGTCCAAATTGAAATAACCGCGGCAGAAGGGGGAAAGGTAACTCCACAGAGCTGGTAGGTGCCTCCTGTGAGTTCAGCAGGATTTTGTCTCACTTTGGTGTCATGCTTTCGGCGTCAATTGCCGCAATTCTCAGGAATGTCCCAGAAACTGATGACTGCAGTGGGTGTTTTCGCCATTGCTTTCTGACAAGTTTGTAGAGGCTCATTGGGCAGTCGCTTGCACAGCGGGTGAATAGTTTAGCAGCATCAACGCGCTGTGTTCTGATCCCCAAGTCTCTCTAAGGATAAGGTAACCCCCGATGTAAAGAGTTAGGGAGTGAAAGCGCAGATCACGTCTTGATGTTGAAATCCTGACCCTTCAAATTGCTGCCGCACAAAAACTTCTACAAACGGTCACAAATGGTTTAAAGCTGCATCTCTTTCTGTCTGTAAAGTTTCTTCTCTTTTTGGAAGTTTGATGTGCTATTTTCGACCGTGTTGCTCCTTCCAACCATTCTCAGTGACAAGTCATGAGGATATGCAGTAATTCAGAAATTAGTGAAATTTTATTCTTGGTGGGGGCGTTGGATTAAGAGGCTGGGAGAGTGTGAAACAAGTCAACGTGTAATTGTATGATAAGGCTCTCACGAGGAATTTATTGGCCAAGTTGCTATTTCTATTCCTTCCTAATCTCGTTTAGCACATTCATTCTCTGCAATCTGTCTCCATAATCTTCTGTGACAGAATGGCAGCCAATAGAAGCATGCATGTTTGGAGAGAAGAGAAAATATGCAGAGGCGTGATAAACTGATGCTAATTATCCATATTTAGGACACCGAGTGCAGAAGATCAAGGTTTACAAATAACAAACCAGAGCCAATGATGATGGCTTCCTAGTGTGGAATATATTGGAGGGGACAAGATAAGGGTTTCACATGCAGAAGAGATTTATTGGTCAAAGGGTTCACCTTCCACTTTTCCACTTTTATATAGCAGTAAATTATTTGGGCTAAATTCACCAGAACATTACTCTTTTATTTGGCAATGTGCCATGACTTGCTCTTTCTTTGTGTCCTTTCAATGCAAATCCTTGTAGTGTAACATCAGTAGATAAGAAACAAATAATTGAAGTAATAGGTAATTCCCTTTAAATTGTGCATATAGGACAGTAAGGTAATCATCTAATGTAGAATGAGACCGGAGTATAGAGCAGATAGCTGAAAGTGAAACAATATCCATCTCAGCTATTAAATTACATTTATGGAGAAAAATAACCTGCAAAAGACTTGTGGGCTGAAGAAGAGACAACACTAGTCTAGTCACCCTTAGGCCATTTTCCTACAGACTTCTCAAATCTATTTAATTTTAAAAGACAGCCTACCACCATTTTCCTCGCTTCCTCTTTCTCTCTCATTTCTTGTTTCTGGAAAGCTAACATTTAAATTAGTGACTCTGCATTCCCCCTTTTAACAAGTGTTGGCTCTGAGAAATAATAAGGGAATTCAGTTTGGCAGTATCTGTGTAGTATGGCTGAGGGTCAGTGGAGTGATCTTAGCAGTCTGCAGTAATTGTATTGTAAAGATTCCAAAATGAGAATAATATTTGTTGAGTTTATTTTTATTTACAAGTTCAGAAAGTATTCTGTACAGTGGCAAAATTCTAAATGTTGTTTCTATTAGCAGCTTATTGTCAGGTGCAGGTAAACTGTTCTTTAAGAAATTCACTCTTGAATTGTGTGTCAACACTCCTGGCTTCTCGAGTGGTATTTTTCCTGCATTGGTGGTACGATGATACCCTGCAAAATACAGAACCCCTCTGTTAGAGCAGAAAATATAAAGGCACTTCCATTAGGAACACTCTTTAAAATATCTCTTCTTTGATATCTGAAAGGATGTTTCTTCCATGACTACTCGTTTAAGAGGAGAAAATTTTCTGACTTTTTGTTTTACTGCTGAATGACTGTGGATTTATTTCTCTTCTCCTCTGAGGTACATCTTTAAATGGGTTCGTATTTTGTGTTTTGTGCAGGGGCAAAAACACTGCAGTACCAAGCAGAACATTTTCACAGGTTTCCTAAAAATATTTCTGAGGGCAGCCACGCTTTTTCAAATTCTCTTAAGTAGCTGACTTCCCACAAAATGACCCGAAACACATGCTTAGGGAAGGAAGATAGGCAAGCAGACTGCAACTTAGGTCATAGAAGTTGCCATTTGGTCACTAGTGGGCAAAAATAAAGGGCATATGGAGTGGAGCAAGGATGTGGAGCACGACAGCCTGGGGACAAGCCTGGCTCTGGGGCTGCTCCCCGCAGTCGGTGCCAGCCCAGGAGACGCTCCCGGGCTCTCTGGACAGGGAACTCCCGTCTCGAATCAGCCCTCGCTAAAATCCACCAGGAGGCAGCCCCGCCTGTCCCACGCGGGAAGCGCAGAGTGGAGCCCTCGCAGCCTCGCCGCCGCCGCTTCCCTGACCTAGGCCAGGTGAACCTTTGTCCCTGTCCCCTCTCCAGGGACAAGAGGCGTTTATCTCCTCGGCAACGCCACAGCCCGGCCCCGGAGCTGCTCCCCGGGGGCGCAAGGGCTCCCCGCTCGCATCCTGGCTGCCACTCCCCCGACCCCCTCGCTGGTCCCCACACCCCATTGCGGGCCGCCTGCACACCCGGTGGGGCAGGATCCCCCTCCCCACGCGGAATGCGAGTGGGCCTGGGGGGAGCCCCGAACCTGCTCAGCAGAAGCGCCGGGGCTGAGGCCGGGCGTGCCCCGGGTGGAGGGGGCGCGGCGGGGCGGGAGGGGCCGCTCACGCCGCCTCCTGTAACAAATTACTTGGCGTTACCGGGGGGGGGGGAGGGGGTGTGTGTGTGCACGGCATAGCCGCTTCCTGGGCTTCATTAAATGACTTTCGGCAGCTAGCTAGTCTAATCGAGTGGATTTTCGAAGTCACGGCCTCTCAAATCCGGCCCGGTTTGAATCTGCAGCCCCTTTGGCTGAAGGCAGAGCGGCAGGAAGCTCTGCTGCAGCTGCCTCCACCTCTGCTTTCCGTGAGAAAGATCTTTTCCTCCCTGTTCGTAGGGAAAAGGCAGACGTCTTCCTCCTAAAACTCTAAGAGTTTTGTTAAAATCAGCATTTCACAGTTCCGTTTGTCGTCTCAGAGACACTGGAAATCCCTGTAAACCTGGGTGTTCTCGCTAAGCGAGGCGTGCGCAACGGCCGAGGGAATGCCGAAGTTTCCCTTGTTTCCCTTTCAAGAGTTTTGTGGCTGCGCTTGCTATATGATGCTCAGTGAGGGAAAGAGCTCCGTTCCAGATGCCCAGCTGTAACACTTTTTTTTTTTTTCGTTCTTCATTTTTTCGAAATTATTATGTCGTGCACCACAAAAGACAAACACTATCCTCTGTGAATTTTAGCTCTGATTTTCTGCCTTCATACTTCCACTCAATTTTCGTGCCTGTAGCGAGTCCTCTTCCGGTTAGGCAATGAGCATGTTATACTAAAATTAAAAGGTACGACAAGTCACCTCGGTTAGACGGTGCCTGAATCTGGTGTGCACCCATGTAAGTATGGAGAGGGATTGGTATTCTGCAGCAAACGTCCGAAAAGTATGATGGGATGTTCCCAAGGACATGACGTCATTGCATATATTTGTGAAGCAGTTGGTATCCACGCATTGATTTTTATTACAGATATTTTTTTAAAATGTGTCTCTGTTAAAGGAAATCAACAAGAATATCCTGAGGAGCAGAGGCAGTGTTTTAAACAACGGACTCTCAGTTCGTCCATTTTCATGACAATAGGCTTACCTTTCAAATGTAGTATTTTCTCTTATTGATCATCTAAGGCTACCCTGAGACAGATGATAAATCCAGATGTCTAAATAGGAACACTTTACCGTGAAAACATGAACACATAATTTAGACATTATGAAATAGATAAAGCATGTCTGGACACACAGACACATCTAGTTTAGAAACTACCCACTGGATAGTACAGCTACATAGCAAGTTTCTACCAAATTGTACAAAACTGGGCTCATTTGGTCACACAAGGATGCCTTTTGCAATAATGCCACTTCCTTGCTTTCCTAACCTTAAATGTGTGGATATATGGCACATTCATCATGATCAGCTTGTCTCACTTACCTACTCTGCTTTGGTCTGTGACCCCTAAAACTGAGATGTTGCTATATTCAGGAAAATCAGGCAGAACTTTTCCCTGCAGCTGCTTAGTCAAAACAAAACGATTAGGAGACTGTTTGTTCCTATGTTGTGACCTAAATTTAGTCTAAAATAATTAGGCTAAAAGGACATCTTGGTTGGAGGCTAGCAGAAACTTCCTCAGCCTTGCTAGAAAGTTAGAAACTGAGAGGAACATGAACGGAGGAAGTGGTTTTGCAGGGACAAATGCATGTTTTACTCTCATTACTTCGTTCTCGACTGTTCCATAAGATACACAAGTAATGATTTGGCACAAGAGTACAGAAATTTCCCTTTTGGAAAACGCAATCCATGTCCGTATCCCTCCTCTTCACTCTTATGGCTGTTCAAAACACTGCTGAGGAGTTTTTTAGGTTAAACTCCACGCTTCCCTTTTTCATACCCTGTTCTAAAACATATAGGCTTGAGCTCACCTACAGCTGTGTGCTTTAAAATACGTTTCCCACTTAGTTTTCCTTTATATGATCCTTCAAGGTAGAAAATGCATGTGTTCACCCTGGCTCGATTGCACAACATCTTCGGGTTTGCATTATTTCCTACATGCTCATGCATCATCGGGAAGGGAGAGTGACAATGAAGCTTTCACCTGCCCTGTGACTAAAAAGCAGTTTAGGGGAAGGTAAGACTGATAATGCACGAAGGCATAGAGAATGAAAAAAACTCCAAACAAGCAAAAAAACAAGCCTTTAACAAAACCCTGAACAAAAGCAAAGCCTCTTTCTCTTTTCTGCTACCTACAGGTAAAATAAAAGGTAATAGAGAACGTTAATCTGAGAACTTGATCAAGGAATTACTCAAGATTTTTCCAAAAAAATAGAGATACCCAGTGAGCAAGGAAAGAAGGAGAGACCATGCTTGAGGTGTGTGTAACTCGGAGGCATTGTAGATAGTTTCAGAGCTTTCCTCACGGGGTGGGAATTGTGTTTTCGTGTTTATACTTAATTTTGAATTCCCGTGCTTGGGGTTTTAGGTCTTTCCTGGCCTTGGGCTACTTGTGTTTGTAGCTCCAAACCTGATCAGCCATTCATTCTTCTAATCTGATTAGGATTGAACTATCCACTCACCAGTAGTTTTAGCAAGACATTCTTCCTATAGACTTTTACGGCATTGGAGAGGTTAAAACAAAACAAACCCTTTTGAAATGTGTGCAAGACAATTTTTGGTTAGGAAATAAACGTCTCCCTACTCCCCCTGCACCCCTCCCGCAACTTCATCCCCCTCCGTGGATGTATGGTGCCTTTGTTCACCACTAGTTCCTAGTTGCTATGGAGTTTTACGCCTTGGTAAACTATATTTCACCTCCTCCCGGTGAAAGCTATTCTTTTCCTAAACGCACACTTTGCAGACTCCGGTCCTTCCCCCCCGTGTCGGTCGCACTTCCTCAACCCACGCTGGTCTGCCCCGGGCTAAAGCCGCGTTTTCCCACTCGGATCTCAGCTCACTTGCCCAATTGTTTGACCACCGACAGATGCTCTCCTGCCTCTACTCGATTTCATTGTCCTTCATTTTGTTTTCTTTTAAGGTTTCTGAGGGACGGTCCCTCTATCTGAGAGCCGCAGCTAACCGTGGCACACGTCTTCTCCAAATCAATGAGAGGTGTCCAGGCTGAAAGCGTGGACAATGGGATTTTGCCGAGCATGAAGCATATTACCCCCAAACCCGTCCTGACAGGCCGTGCTAAAGCATTTGAATGGCTTTCTTGAAATGGGACTTTTCTGAAGGCTCCTCCCTTCAGAGAAATACACCATCCAGGAAAGATAGGCATGAAACTGCACAGGGGCACCTCAAGGCTTTGTAAATTGGGGGTGGGGTGTGTCCTTTGTCACAAGGCACCACTGCTTCCACCTCAAAGCCAGGGACCCGTGTGCATTACCTTGGGGGTTGCCCCTCACTCAACACAAGCTCCGGACATGTTAAAGGATGGGGGTTTCACTTCGGAACTTCCAGGCTTTTTGACGGCATGTAAAGCGGCGTTGTTCACCTCAGTCAGCTCCTGCTGATTTCTAGCCTATCCTATAGAGGCATCTCCAGGTGTGTTCTGGTTTTAGACATAAAGACTGAGAAGGACTTCTAGTTTTCCTGCTAGCATTTTGGCCACGCATCTACAGGAGTGGGGCCCATATATCACACTGCTGTTACATCAAAGATCCCCAAGATCTTCCGAAATTTAGTGTTAATGTTTACTTTTGTAAAGTTTCCTCCAACAGTAGAATGGTTCACTGCACGTAAAAGTCAACGGGCTTTCACTTCATCCTCTAAAGAAAGCCTCCCTTTACATCTGTACCTGCACACCAGGTTCCTCAGCTCCTCTGCCAGCTGTCCTGCTCCTCGGGCCGCCCTTGTGTTCCAGCTTTTCCTGACATTATTAAGCAGAGGCACGGCAGGGCTGGAGCCAGCAGGCAGGCAGGCAGGGAAGGCCGCTTCGCACCCACAATCTGTTATCCTTCCTACCACTGCTCCCCCACGCCCCTCGCTGCAGATACTCCGTTCACACCAGCCTCCGGCCTCGGAGCTCTGCAAGACCGTGTCCTGCCTTTTCTGTTTTGTCTGCTCTGTCTCTCTTTTGGCCTTGCCTCTTCAGAAGTGACTTTTCAGCCAAGCTTAGCTGTCTGACTCCTCTCCGCCTCGGCCGCGTGAAACCACTTGCCCCAGACTTCAGTTTCCCCAAGGAAAGCGGCATCCATCCCTAACCTCAGCACAGAGGCAGAGTCGCTTAGTCTCGACCAGCACTCTCGGGTCCCAGCCTGGCTGTCCCGGGCGCCAGCCCTCTATGGAGCTGTGAGTCCCGTGGCGATGGGGACCGAAGGGCAGCGGGGCCCGACGGTGCCGCGTTTCGCAGAGTGGGGCCACGCGTGGCCGCGGGTGCCTGAGGCTTCACTCTGCGCTTTTACAAGGGATATCTCCGAACCGGGCCAGGCCCATTGGCTTCAGATCCCCTTCGGTTCGGACGATGTACACAGAGGTGTTCGGTGCTGCTCGTGGGGTAGCGCCGCACCACCCAGCATCCTCGCTTTTTGGGGTGCTGAGTTTTCTGGAAGAGGAGGAACCAAAATGCCGTGAGGTGAAGGGACAGCTTGCTTCACCCTCCATCACCCCACCCCACACCCCCACCAAAAAAGGGAAGATAGCTTGTGTCATCTCCCCGCCCTGTGCAGTGTCTGTGTGCGTAGGGTGTGCGCGGCACGGCGGAGCGGCGGCGCCGATTCCCCGCGGAGCGCGGACCGGCAGCCGAGGCTTCCACCCGCCGGTGCCGGCCCCGCTCGGCGGCCCGTCGGGGGGTCCTCCCCGCTCAGTGCCGTGCCCCGCCCCCGGTAGCCGCGCAGCAGATGGCCCGCGGTCCGGGAGGGCGCCCGCCCGCCGGTGAACGCATGACTGGAGCCGGGCTTTGGTGCCGCCCAGCCCGGGAGGGTCCCGTGTGGAGTTCAAGAGCGGCCTTTCCCGGCTGACAGCAATGCGCTTGTTTTTCCCAGATAACTCGGCCCGCCCCCGCCTCTCACGCCTGGAACTCTCCTTCCTCCCTTTTTGCCCTAGTCGTCCATGAGCGGCTCGAAGGCGGCGGTCGGGAGAGAGGGCGCACCGCAGCATTCCCCCTACCGCCACCCGCCGCAGCCTTTCGACCTCCTGCTGGGACCTCTCCTCACTCCATCCCGACTGTGGCGTCTCCCTTCTCCCCGCACAGGGCCGGGCCCTCCCCCACCAGACCCCACTCGCTCCAAGGGGGGGTCTGCTCTCGCTGGCTGCCCGGCCGGCCGCTGGCTTGCAGCGGGAGCCGTCGGTTTTCCGCCGGGTGATTGTAAACGGGTTTGACTGGCCGTTGATCTCGGGGTCAGGACTCTCCTCGCTAATCCCTCGCTCTCCAAACACCGCCCCCACCTCCTCCTCCCCACGCTCTCCTTCCCTTTCTCTCACCCCTCTCCCCTCCTGCCATCCCCGTTTTCCTCTTGCATCATTCATCTGCAGCCCCTCTGACGGCATCAGGGGCACCTCGCTCCTGGGGCTGCAGCTCGCAGACATCCACTCGCACCCCACAAACCACATCCGCCAGGCCCACTGCTCCGCGACTCCGGGGGGATTGGCTTAGCAAGGAGTGCCCCTCCTGCAAGATCAGCCACCTGCAAACTGACAGGGACACACGGGCACACGGGCACGCTGACGCTGTCCGCCCCCACGGGACTGTCCCGTTCCAGAGCTCCCTACGGGTTGCTGAGTGCAGGAGGGAAACGGAGATCTAGAGATTACTGGAAGGAGCTGACAGAAAATGTGCTGGAAGCGGGAGGGAGGGGCAGAAAAAGGCTCAGGAGAGTGCCCGGGAAGGGCGGGGATATCGTGGGGCGTGGGAGAGCGTCGGCGCCAGGCCCGGGAGAGCATCCCATCCAGATAACCCATCAAACCCACAGGCACTTGTCAGTTCGAGTCTTTTAGCTCCGTTTTACTTTACATCAACGCGTAGCTCAGCCGTTTGGTTTGGATTTCGGCGGGAGAGCGTGTCTGTGTGATGCTGTGGTGCTTTTTTTCTTTTAGAGATTTTTTTTCCTTCCATGGCAGTTTACACGTAATAATAAAATGCAGACGTTCAGGTGACCCGGCCTGATGTCGCCTGCATGTGGCGCAGCTGGGAGGGAGGGTCCTCCCCACCCCCACCCCGCCCTACCAAGGAGCATTTCGCGGAGCCTCTTGTCCCGCTGTGGCCCTACGAGAGATGTGGGTCTGATTTCTGGAATCGTCCCTCTTTTCATCTTCATGGACAATTTCGAGTGCCCTCCTCCCGCACTCCATTGCTCCCAGAGGCTCGGTGCCGTCCCACCGATGTTCCCCCCGGGGCTTGTTGTGATGTGACTCCGGCTGAGGGCGCGGGGGAGTGGAGCTGGAGGGAACGGCTTTTCCCCAGGGCCCAACGCCACTCCTACGAGCTCAGCGAGCCACGCACGGCGGAGTGGAAGGAGGGGGAAAAAATGTTTTTTAAAAAGGGAGAACCGTTGGGAAAAGAGCTGTGGACTTCAGGCCAAGTTTGTGTTTTGGCTCGAAGTTTGGAGCGGATCAAACCTGCTATCTCTCTGTGCCTCCTGTCCTTCTGGCTCCTCTGCCGCCGTCCCCCTTTCGGGGCACAGGGACTCCTGGGCAGAGCGGGGGTGGGGTCTGGCCCATGGAGGGCCTTGACCCCAAGCTCCCCACGCTGCACGCAGCCTAACTGCGCAGAGAAGGCACCTCGGCCCCGCTCCCATTCGCCTTACTCCCTGGATTTTCCTTCCTTTTACTGAAAACGAGATGACTTTTTGCTTTAATTCTTCCACATACGTGATTTTAATAGCTCTGTCAATCATGCTATAGGAGGAACATTTCATACAATTTTAGGTGTAATGTACTTAAACCATAAATCGCTTAAATCTATTCTTAGTTTTGCATATTCAATGATTCTCTTATATATAACTCTCATAGCAAAAAGCCCAAAGATATAATTATGTTACTGTATCTAACCCAACTCATCTGCCCAGGAAAGTTGTTTTGTTTAAATACCCAAACGTAAAGTTTAACTTAAATTAAACCGAACTGCCAAACCAGCCAATAGAGCCCGAATAGCAAAAAAATTCTACCCCGAGGTGTCTCGAGGGGGTGGAATGGGTGGATAGTTTTTTGGTATTGCATGAAGATGGGGGGATTTTTGGTTTGTTGTAGGTTTTTTGGTGTGCTGTTTGTTTGTTTGTTGTGTTTTGTTTTGTTTATGTTTGGGTTAGATTTTTTCTATTTGGTTTTTGGTTTTGGGGGTTTTTTTTGAAGGGGGGGCGGATATTCCCAGAGCGAACTGTATTACATTAAAAGGCAGGCTGAGGATGTTCGAAGCTTATTTGAATATACCCGACATTGGGTCTCTTTAATCCCCTTGTGTTGAAAGTGCAGGTATTCCTATTATTCTAGGCATAACGCCATTGAGCCGCTAAATTGTCATGGTAGGAGGGAAAACTCATTAAAAAGAGCTCTTTTAGAGAGAGAAAATATTTCTTTCTTTTTTTTTCCCCTTTAAAATTTTTTTTTAATTTATTTTAGCACTTCCCCATAGTATTTCTGCTGTTTGGACGCAAATGAACAAATGTTTATTTTGCTTTACTCCCTTGACCTCTCCAATCCTCCTGTTCCATCAGCCGTGTTCAGCGACACAGGATCGTCTCCCTGGGATTTTGCTATTCCGAGTTGTCACTAAATGTGATTTTCAATAGCTATGACCCTTAAAGAAAAAGGCACGTAACAAGGGTGCATCAGACGTATGTTTGTCTGCCTGTGCACACGTACACACACACACGCTCACACACACACTTCTCTTCGGTCACGATGCTATCTATGGTGTGTGTAGATATTTGAGAGTATGTATGCACAAGAAGGACAACACGTTTCAAGAAACAGTTCAACAGGTACCCAGCTTGATCTGCACACCTAAAGGTATGGCTATTAATTTTTAAAATTTCATCTAGGAATGTGTTTGGCTGGAGGTGACCAGCACCGCAGGTTTCCCACAGGTTCCTGCTTTCTGTATGCTCTGGTCGCTGAGCGTTTCCAAAAGTAGTCTGCTGACTGTCTGAACTTTCTCCATTTTAATAAAGGCTCGAATAGTTAAAAAAAAAAAAAAAA
>VWYP01030175.1:347446-378264 GCA_013400435.1 Pycnonotus jocosus
CCCAAGCCCGCCGGTCAGTCACAGCGAAATTGATTCTTTGCCCAAGACACCTTTCACTAAATGGCACCCGCGCACCGACATGTTAATTTTGGAACGTGTGAGCGGAGCGGGCGCTGCGCGCTCGGGAGGCAGCGCCGCCGCCCCCGGCGCCCTCCCCGCCCTAGCCCTCCTGCAGCCCCCTGCCCCTGCCCGGCCGCTGCTTCCCTCCCCCGCCTCAAAAACCCAGTGAGGCGTCTTTCCCCAAAAGGCGGAGGGGGACAGCCCAAAACGCTGTCACACCACACCCGCACCCCCCCAAATCCGTGTCACAGCCGATAACCCAGTGACTGCAACCGGCTCTTCCCTCCTTGAAGTAAAAGTAACTCGGAAGCCCTCCCCTCGCCGGCTTCCCCTCCTCCATTCCCAAGACAGGGCGAAGACCCCCTCAAAAGTTAGAGGCACACTTACAGTTGCTCTTCCAGCTCCAGCCTCCTCCCAACACATCATCTGAAGGGGCAGCCTCATTATTATTACTTTTTTGTTTGTTTGTTTGTTTGTTTCCTCTGCTCTAGCCTAGCTCACACCTTCCTCCGACCGTGCCCGCAGGTGCAGGGCAGCGCCACACGGAGCCGGCGGTCTCTTCCTCGCCCCTCGCCCAGCCGCAGCTCCCAGGCGGCTGTGCCCGAGCCACGAGTGCCCGGCGACACACGCACACTCACCATTCGCGCTCTCTCGCTCACTCGCTCTCTCTCTCTCCCCCTCACACACACACGCGCACGCACACACATACACACCGCACAGGAGAGGGGGAGAGAGGGAGAGCGCTACACAGAGAAGAAAATGAAATTTATTATTGATAGAAAAGACTTTAAAGACAATTTCAAGTTATTGTTTCGGTCTGGAGAGAAAAGGAAAAAAAAAGAAAAGAAAAGGAAAGGAGGGAAAAAAAAGGAGAGGGGTTTTTCTCCCCACCCCAACATAATGAAACGCCTTTTGTGTGGCACCGAACAATACCAAACAAGTATTCTAATAAATAGCCACTTTTTTGTTCCGTCGCGGCAGTGAATAGAATTGAGCAGTTGGTTTGAGAGCAGCTGGAGCGCCGCGCCGAGCGGGGAGGTGGAGCCCGGAGCCTTCGTCCTCTTTCTCTTCCCCTTTCCTTTTCTCACACGCACTTTCTTCTTTAACCTTGCATTTCTGCCTCTCCGCTCCTGCTGGGCCGCTGCCCCTGCCCCTTTCTCTGGGAGAGATACCTCTGGGAAGGGAAGAGCCATCCCTAGGTGCTCCTTCTCGCACCTGTGTGGCGCCGCGGGGCTCCCCGCGCCTCCTCCCGACCCTCGCCGCGCCCGCCTCGGCCGCCCCGGACCCTGCTCCTGCCCTCCCTGCCGTGCCCTGAAGGTCCCCGGCCGCCCAGGGACCCCGCTCCCGCGCCCCCACGCCGTATCTGCCTCCGACAGCTCGGGACGGCGGAGGCTCCGAGCCCGGCCAGACCCTCCTTTGTTGACAATAAACTTGGATTTCACAGGGAGGCTCAGAGTCCCCCTCCGCCCTCTCGCTCCCCCTCTCCCGGCCTTCCCTCGGGATGGAGCCGGGCTTTGTCAACCTCCCCCTCTCTGCTCAGGATCGCTGCGGAGGGTCTGTCCGCTCTTCCTCCGCCTTGTACCGCTCATTGCCATCACCTCCCCTTTCCTAGACAGCGCCGCTAGTTTTCTCCCTGCATTTTTTTCCCCTCCCTAAAACACTGTTTTCCAGTCCCTTTCTGCCAACATGACTACCGCTCTAGGAAAGAAAGTCGATAGAGGTTATTAAAATGGACACAAGTCAGCTAAAGATTTTCAGGTAAAGCCGAGAGTGCCCCGTTTTCCGTTCTGCTCCGGCTGTGCGGGTGTGTGCCTGCCCGTCTGTGCCGAGGATGTGCGGCGGGGAGGGAGGAGGGGAGCAGAGGGATGGCTTTGGCCGCCGGTGGAGCCGGCTGTAGCATCCAGGCGGGTCGTGGCTGCCGGGGCTGAACCCTGCGGGGGGACCGACGGTGCCGGGGCCAGAGCGCTGGGAACGGGCACCACGGGCAGCCACCTTCCTACGGCCGGACCGTCTCCTTCTTTTATTAGGGGGTGGATCTAGTCCTCATTCAAAAAATAAACGAATATATATAGCCCCCACCCCTAACATCAACCTTCGATTCGATTGCCAGCCAGAGCATTGCTTGTCTCGCAAAAGCTGCGGGAAGTACCCGAGCTTCAAATAAACCCCAGCAATTGTTGCAAAGACTCCTAACATGCAGGGATTACCTCGTCATCTATTTTAAGGTGCGCAGTCACATACAATCATTAGAGATGTTGGAATAAAAACCAGACTGCTCTTAAGTTTAAAGCACCGTTGCCCTTTATAGACTCGTACTGAAGCTCGGAGAGGGAACAGGGCAACGGACGGGCGTGTATTAACGACCTGAATTCAATGTTACATCCTCAAACGCGAGACTGGAAGTGGGAGATATCTCGGCCAAGGCTCAGCGCTCACCCTCCGCTAGAGCCGTCCCTTGCACGTCCTTCCAGAGCTGCCCAGAGGGACCCCTGGAGATGGGGGCAAAAAGGAGGGGGAAGATCGCTACGGGAGTGCCGAGATGCCCTCGGTGCCCCCTCCCCAGAGCCGTCCCTTTTCCCGGGGGGGTCTCGCTGTGAGCCGTGCCCGGCTGCGTACCTCTGCCTGCACGGAAAATTCCCCTCCCTTCTTTTTCCACCCCCCTCCCTCCCCTCTCTTTTAAGTGGATTTTTGCTCTCACTTCAATAACACGCCGGCTCTAATTAGCTGCAATATTAAGAAACGCTGCTAAATGACAGTTTTATCGGGTTTGTGCAGATAGGAGGAACGCGGGGACCCAGCGAAATATCCACCCAATGCGTTTGGCGCTGGATCCCCGCCAGCAGCCACCGCTCTCTCTTTTTATATGGAAAAATGGCAACATTTTGGAAAGCAGCTTTAAAACTTTGACTTATATTTTACATGCTAAATAACGGGGAGAATGGCGACAGCGTTACAGAAAGCTTCAACCCTGCAAATATTTGAATGGGGCTTTTTTGTAAAGTAGAGCAGCTGTCAGTCAGCTGGCTTTGACAGCCTGCCACAATTTTGTCATTTAATAGTGGGTGTTAGGCTAAGTGCAAAACACTCTGGCAAACAGATGTCAAACCTACATCTCATATAAATGGGGGTTGTAAAATTGAGTTTTAACCCACATATAGGGTTTTAAAAAGCGGTGCCAGTGTGTAAACTGTATACAAAATAAAGATACTGACAGTCTCCCGTGTGGGCTTGTTATTTAAAGTAGGCTTATTTAGAAATCTGACCTCCAAATTATGCTTAATCTTCCTACATTTCAAACAGTGGAATATGAGAACAATGCTTGGGAAAGTCGAAATTAAGGACAAATATGACGGCTTGTTAAAGGGTCTGATTGCCGTCTGTACGGAGAAACCAAGGTTCTTAATTCATTGAATCTGTCATCACTCCTCCAAATCTGAAGAGAAGAGAGGCAGGAAGGCAGGAAGGCAGGAAGGCAGGAAGGCAGGAAGGCAGGAAGGCAGGAAGGCAGGAAGGAAGGAAGGAAGGAAGGAAAAGAAAGGGCTTTGCAAGTTCAGAGGTTTCTGGTACTGTTTTCTACAGCGGGACCCGAGGGATTTGATTCAGGAGAAGGCTGTAGGAGAAGGAAAGACCGCAGAGGCAGGGAGCAGGCAGCTGCAGAATCACAAACTCTGTAGGGTGAAGGAGAGACCGTGCAATGAAATGGCCAGACCCACTGCAAAGGGTGGAGGACACCCGCCCAGGACATGGCAAGAGATTATGAGCGCTAGCAGGAAAGTATTAGTCACAATTAATTTCTTCGGAAGTTACTTTTAGAAACATGACCTGCTTTCCCTTTTGAGCTCACATTTCCAAGACTCGTATCTTCACCGAGATGTGGTTTTCTCTTGTACTCTTGTACTTTTTCTCTTGTACTAAAATTCCCTTTAGCACCTAAAAACTGTCATAAGTATTTATACAAAAAATTGTTTGTTGCCTCAGCTGGTTAGGACAAAGCAAGAAGAGTAAAGATGATAATTCATTGCACGAATGATATTCTATGGATTATATCAAATTCCCCGGAATAAGACTGCACCCACATTATCGTTTCGGAAGCTAGACATGTAGCATCCTAGACATGTCGATATGAAGGGATTAAACGAAACATTTAATTGAAAAGAACTGTTCATATTAATAATTAACCACAGTTTAAACACACGCTCAGCTGATTTCCTTGTCGAGTACTCACTTGCAATATTTGCACTGTCCTAGCTGATGTTAAATGAGTAGAGGAATGCACACGGGGTGATTATTGATCATATGCAGTTACTGCTGTTTACATTTAAATCCCATTTGATCCGAACTCTCTCCACGCTCGCCTCCAAATCCCCAAAGCTCTGCTGCTTGATTACAGCGTTCTCCTCTTCTCAGGTTTTTGTTTGTTGCTTTGCGGGGGCTTTCGCCACTTAGTTTGCAGAACGACAGTGATTGCCTGAGCCTGGCTAATCCTGCCACAGGTGCTCGGGAAGCACGGGGAGCAGGGGATGTCCACAGCCCCGCGCCCGGCCGGAGGTGCCCCCGCTCTGTGGCCGGAGGGCAGCGGCCCCTGGCCGCAACTGCAGGGTTGCACTTCGCACCCCCGCGCTGTCGGAGAGGGGCTCGGAGCCTTCCCCAGCCCTTACCAGGACTGTTGGGGCAGTACAGTAGACACTCTGCTGCCGGGTCTGACTTGAAAGTTGCTGCTTCAGAACCCCCAGATTAAAAAAAAAAAAAAAAAAAAAAAAGTTTAAAAAGCCCCAGCCGTTCGCCTGCAGTGCTCCACGCTGAGGGCACTGGGGACTCCTGGGGTTCCAAACACCAGCCCCGAGGTAAGCTCTCTTCCATGCCTTGACAGCACCAACTACAGCCTAGCATCGGATCATATAGTCAAAGAACAAATAAGGTTTTTATTCTGGAATAATTGCCGCTGAGTTATTTTAAATCAATTGTAGCTGCAACTTTGATGGGCAGCACGGCTGGTTCTGCGGCTGGTCCCTGGCTCCAGAGGGGAGCCTGGACTGTCTTTATTCAATTTCCTCATGCAGAAAAATGCCTGTAGCTGTTATCCAGCCCATTTGCCTACAAAGAAAGGCTATGGGAGAACGTGACCTTTATTTTCAAACAAGTAAATGACCAACAAATCTGGAAAAAAAATTATTGACAATCTAGATAGATATTAAAAATCTTCTCTTGCTATGTAAAAATGGACATTCTGGTAGCTCTAATGTGTTTGCTTTTTAAGCCAATATACTTATATCAATATTTGACTGTTTTCCATCATAGACACAGCTGTCTCTTTTTCAGCATTCTGCCATGAAAGAGTTGCAAGCATCAGAAGTCAAAATATAATTGACATAGCTAAATAGTTTTTTCCTAAATGCAGCAGTTTTATCAAGTCTTAAATTAAGTCCAGTGACAAGTTGCCTGTCCCACAATTGCTCTGGAATATAGATCAGCACCCTCTCCAACAGCAGTGTCATAAGAAATCCAGGCACTCAACTTGTATTTATTCCATTACTTCAAATGTTAATATTAGTGTGCTTTCAAGGTGGAAATACCATCAAACAAATTCAAATGATAGAGCTGGGACATTACTAAAACTATATTGGAAAAGTAAACAAAGATTAGTCCAAATTTAGTGTTTAAGGATTAAATGGGATTTGTGCTGTAGAGAGGCAAAACAAAGTTCACCAAAACTGTGTCTCCCATGGGTTTCTGTGATTGCTGTGGAATGATGCCTGATCCATACCAGAGTGAAATCAGAGGGAAGCTACAACTTATGTAACATGCAAGCTACAAAAATCAACAGGGGAAATTTAATTGTTTGTGTTGCTGCTCTTACTTAATTTCAGAGCAGTAGACAGTAATGGAATTATTTTCTCAGTGTGGTGTTGGTTTTTTTTTTTTTTAAGGGGGAATGGAGGTGGTTAGGTGTTAGATTTGTCCTCCCTTTCAATGGTGTCTGAAGTCGTAACCACACCATTAAAATGCAGAATATACATTCCAAGACCAAAGTGCAAAACAGTTTTTCAAGTGGCTTAAGAGTAGAAAGTTTGGAATGAAGATTAGGTTATCCCACTGCAATGCAATCCAGTCATTTGATGAAATCATCAGAGTTTAAGGTAATGCTTTAAAATGGAGCATGGCTTAGCATTAGGCTTAGCTTCAAAGAGATTGAGGAAGCCTACCACTCCTCATTGAAGAATGAATTGTTTAGAGACCATCATCATTGTCATGAACCCACCAGAACATGTTACAGCTTTAAGAAATCAGTTTCTTTCTGAGTATCCAAGGATATGTACCAAAAGATCAGATTTTTATGGCAACAGCAGAAATGCTTGCACATATTTTGTATATATTTAACATAATATATTTGTATTTCCTGGGGAAGGTGACAATATATTTTCAATTTGATGCCCCAGCAGTATATGCAAAAAGAGGATATATATTTTCTTCTGTTTACTTTGTAGACGTTTCTTTGCTGAAGAAGTTCCTTCTCAAATCATTGGGATGAGTAGATCACAATGAGGCATTGCTGAGACAGTGACTGCTGTTAAACTATTCCAACCTTTCAGCTCCTCTTCCAGTGAGGATGATGCACTTTCACTGCTTTACCAGGACTGCCCCTGAGTCACCCAGGGGTTTAGATTGCTTTTCTGTTACATTAGGTCCAGCTGTGCTGTCAGTTCGTTGCCTTATATCCCACCAAAGTGTCCCGATGCTCTGATTGCTGCTGCTGCAGAAATCCTGGGCTTTTGGCTGGGACAGACATTCCTTTGTGAGAAAACCTGGAGGAAGGAGAGAGGATGGTTTTCCCTGTAGCCCTCTTCTCAAAGGCAAAATATGGATATGAGCCAATCTGAGCTGGGAATCATGGACTCAGACTCTGCTTCAGCTCTCAAAAGCTGTTCACACGCATTGAAACAGTGCAATCAATTTGCTATTAATAATGATTAAGACACAGCTTGAGGTCCCTGGTAAGTTCTTTAGATTTCAGCATTTGTAGGGCTCCAGGATATTTAGACACAGAATTATCACTGAAATGAACATAAGCTGAATCTAAATCCCTGGACTTATATATCCTTGAGCTGAAGATGTGAGATATCTGGCTTAATCTCCCCAAGCCTCCACTGAACCATAGATACACAAGCTACTGCAGCACACAGGAACATCACAGGGGAATTATGAGAACAAACTTGCTAATACTTTTAAAGAGACACAAAGAGGTAACAAATGTGCTCAGGATTATCATTACTATTTATCACCATGGCACTCACTGGCTGGGAAAGCAGGAGATAATGTTTAGAAAAATCGGAGGAATATTGCCTTGTTTGAAAATATCTCTGCTACTAATGTGATGACTGTCTAGTGGAGTTGTGGTTGCTGGGAATTCACACACTGATTTTATGGAGAGATAAAAGAGTAGAGTTTATATGGAATAAACCCCTTTTGAATAAAACAATCTGCATAAATGCTTTAAGAAAGCCTATAATTATGATAAAAATGTTGCTCAGAGTTAAAATTATGAAGCAATCAAAATTTATAAACAGTCTCTCATCAACTTTTAATCCTACTTTCTCATATACAAACTGTAGAAAACATATAGTAGCAATATATAACAATACAAATTTTATTTTTGGTAATTTATGGTGCCATGCCATTCTCTTTAATCAGACAAAGCTTGTCTTGTCAAGCTGTACAGTACTATCCTTAAATGTCAAAAAACCCATAAAGTTCTCCAGTTTTATGTGCACTTATCTGAGGTTTTATCCTGCTGGCAGTTAAACCCCTCTGGAGAGAAGCTGTGCCCTGTTTGGGCTAGATCCAAAAGTTTCTTTGGACATATTCCCACCAAGAACCTCTGGATAAGGGCCTCTACTCTCACTGCCTGCTCTGAAGATGCTCACTCAGTGTAACACAGGATCCTTCCTACCCATATGTCCCCTGAAACTCCCTTGTACACATTGCTCTTCATTTGTCATTCATTAAGGTGAATGCTCAAATTATATGCATCATGTAGGACTTGGATGGCAAGAGATATTCAAAAGAAGGAATATTTGTAATGGGAACCTTGCCAACCTGAATGGTAGCCTACCATGTCTATAAGCCCCATTGTTTCCTTTGAGCTGAACTAGCTGAACACATTCGGGTTGCATCCTGATAGTCACACGTCTCACATTGTAAAATTCACTGGTATTGTTGTGTTATGAAAAATATTATCACAAATGTGGTCAGACAGGTCATTATAATAAAATATTTGCTTCAAGAAATATGTATTTTTAATGCAATATTACTAGATTCTTTTCTGGAGCAGAATAGCATGCAGAGTATTTAATCTGAATTCCTTATGAAAATGAGATTTATTGAATTGACTGACACAGCTCTTATTGATAGGTTAACTGTTCAAGTCCCCTTAATTACCAGAACGAACAACCTTTTCTGCTAAAACATTGATTCAACTGCTGCTTTCAGTTCAGCTAGACATAATAATATAATAACTGCCCTGATTTTCACAAGGTTTACACCTTCCAAACAGAGCAAAAATCATGTCCATAAATACACACTTTCAATGTTTTCAAGGGGTGACACCCTTCCAGGACTTCTTATTGATTCCATTTTCCTCCAGGCCCTTGTGAGCTCACTCCCTTTTCACTGACCAACAGCCTGAAACAAAAGTTGCCATGTGGACTACTGGTGAGGAGAAGGACTGGAGAAGTCTCCTTCCATAGTTTGTGGGGCAAGACTCTAAGGAATGTTCATCCTATTAGTCTGTGGAGCAATATGAATACTTTGTGTCTCTTTCAAAAAAATCACGCTGTATTTTATATGAGAAAAGTTGTCAGCCCATGGCTTGGATGGGAGCACTCTTTGCTGGATTAGGAACTGGCTGCATGGCCGGGCCCAGAGAGTGGTGGTGAATGGTGCTGCATCCAGCTGGGGACAGTCACCACTGATGTCCCTCAGGGGGCTGTGCTAGGGACAGTTCTGTTCAATATTTTTATTGATGACATGGATGATGTTACTGAGTCTTTAATTGGTAAAATTGCAGATGACACTAAGCTGGGAGTGTGTGTTGATCTGATGGAATGTAGGAGGGCTCTGCAGAGAATGGAATGGCTGCATGGATGGGCAGAGTCCAATAGGACGAAGTTTAATGAGTCCAAGTGCCGAGTCCTGCATTTTGGCCACAATAAGCCCCTGCAATGTTATAGGCTGGGGATGGTGTGGCTGGACAGTGCCCAGCCAGAAAAGGACCTGGGGGTTCTGGTGACAGCAGTTGAACATGAGCCAGCAGTGTGCCCTGGTGGCCAAGAAGGCCAATGGCATCCTGGCCTGGATCAGGAATGGTGTGGCCAGCAGGAGCAGGGAGGTCATTCTTCCCCTGTACTGGGCACTGGTGAGGCCACACCTTGAGTGCTGTGTCCAGCTCTGGCCCCTCAGTTTAGGAAGGACATTGAGACGCTTGAGCGCATCCAGAGGAGGCAACGAGGCTGGAGAGGGGCTGGGAACACAAACCCTGTGAGGAACGACTGAGGGAGCTGGGGGTGTTTAGCCTGGAGAAAAGGAGACTCAGGGGTGACCTTATCACTCTCTACAGCTTCCTGAAAGGTGGCTGTAATCATGTGGGGGTTGGTCTCTTTCTCCAGGCAACAACTGACAGAATGAGAGGACACAGTCTTAAGCTGTGCCAAGGGAAATACAGGTTGGATATTAGGAAAAAGATTTTTACAGCAAGGGTGATAAAGTACTGGAATGGTCTGCCTGGGGAGCTGGTGGAGTCATCATCCCTGGATGTGTTTAAAAAAAGACTGGATGTGGCACTTGGTGCCATGGTCTAGTTGAGGTTTTAGGGCTGGGTTAGACTTGATGATCTTTCAGATCTCTTCCAACTTAGTGATTCTGTGATTTTGTAATTCTGCATGCTTGAAGGGAAAACGTTTTTGGCTTGGGAAAGTGAAACCTTAGCTTAATCCTTAGCTAGATGATTCAGATGGCAGTTTTTGAAGGACAGAGAAGCTTCATGTGTGCAGCTGATCTGCATTCTCTGATAGAGTTTGATTATCAAGCAATGGCATTCTTGGATATGCTTGCCATGCTCCTGGCCATGCCCCAAATCCAAGCACAGTGCAACTTCTTTTTTTCAGCCAAAACCCCCCCATTGTCCCTTTGGGACTTTGTGATTTTGGGAGAGACAGGCAGTTTTTTTCTTTTTAAAATTTTTTATTTTACAGCCCAATTTTCTGACACTTGGCCCTATTAGGGGTTTACCTACAAAAGGATGGGTAGAAGTTATTTTCTTTGATTAATATGACATTTCATTAAAAATACTTCTTACTATGAAATATCTAGATTTAGTAGTCTATACTCACTAAATATAAACATAAACTCTCACTTTGTGTCTGTATGTGGGCCTAAAAATGTGGTTCTGTTTCCAGCTGAGACAGATGAATGTCATGAGTGCCTTGTGTAGGATGCAGGGCAAAAATACTACAACAAAACCTAAACAAACCTAAAGCATGAAACCAAACATTTTGTACACTTACATCAAAATTATATTGAAAATTGGGAGCATGAACTACAAAACTAGGCTTCTTTCTGTTTTACAAATGGCAGTGTCTGTTAAGAAAAACTAAAGCATAATTGCAAATTGGAATTTCCTGCCTATTTTTACATCGACATTTGTGTTTTTCTCTTATCATCTCCCACATGTAAATGGAGCAGCTTCCTAACCCTCTTGTTATATATCACATTCAATGTAACAGTTTAGCAAATTCTCCAATTGTGTTGGTGTTTGCTTTCACAGACATGGAAAGCAATTTGGTATGTCCTTTTAATGAGTCATTTTCATGCAAGGAGAAAAACAGTGGTTGAGGAAGTTCTTAAGATTCCCTTTTGAATCTATGTTGCTTAAAACCCAGATCATTTTGTCAGAAGAGTTATTCAAACCATCTTTTCTTCTAACTCATAAGCTTGAAAAACTCCAGCTTCCTTTTACTCCCTTGCAGGGGCTGCAATTTTGTCACTGAATTGACTTTGCCACAAAACAGTGAAGTGAAATTCAAGGTTTAGTTTAAAAAGTTTTTAACACTTGGGTTGCTAATGGTAACTGCCAAAATGTTAGAAGGATGCAAAACCATCTGTCCTTGATAGTTCAAGGAACATGCACATGGAAGCCTAGTAGGGCAGAAGCTCTCTTCATCTGTAGAGGTGTTGGCTCTGAACTATAACAGTGACAATATAATTTTTCAAGCTGTGCTCCTGTGCTGATCATTTCAGTGGTGCTTCTAATGAACACACAAACCTACTTATCTTACTTAATTCTGAGTTGGACAAAGGGTGGCTTGAGAAGAAAACTAATTGCAATGAATGTTTCTTTAGAGGTACAAGGAATTTGGGACCCAACAAAAGAACTATGAAAAGAACCAATGAGCCAGACTTCCTTCACTGCTCACTGAAGCAACGGCTATGGTCATCATAACCCTACCTATGGTCACATGTGCTCTTGCACTAGGGTTCCTTTGGGGTTTCACTTAACTGACAAGATGTAGAGATGGCACATACTGAGCTTTCAAACACTGAAAAAGGAGGGCCTGAACTTTTAGCCATAGTGGGCCACATGAGCTGTGTCACACTGAAGAATGTAGGGGTGTTTTCCTACCCCTTTGCTTTGGCAAGACAGTGCAGACATGGCCTAGCTCCACGATAGGGGTAGATTGATGTACGCACCATCCAATCCCATTGTTCAACTCTTCTTTCAGATGCACCAGCCAAGAGCTGTGGCATGTACGGCAGTGAGTCCCCTCATCTAAAACACTGAGATTCGTGGCTTTTGGGCATCCTACAACATCCTACAACAAAGGATATAGCTCCAGTCACATAAAGAGGTGGGAGAATATGCAACAAAAAAGCACAAAAGAAGGTGGTCCCTGTAGTGTGTTGCATTCCCACATGTATGTGGGTGGCATTTAGCAGGGGCTGCAGGCAGTGTGTGTGTGCAAGGGATGAACTTTTGGTCATGTTGTCAGGGCAGCCGGGGTGTGCACTGGGGCACTGGGGAAAGAGCTAGAGGACACAGACTGCCAGAAAAACTTATCCAGATTACAGCTCTCATGCTGAGGCAAGCTGGTGGGTCACAGGGAACAAGCTGCAGCATTGAATGAATGTTTTTCTGGATCTTGCTTGCTGGATATATGCAAAGCACATTGGTGAAACTTGTGACTAGAACTCAGTCTTGCAAAAGATTTGCTGGAGTTAAGGACCATTAGAAAGCAAATTCTCTAGGATTCATGTGAGCCCATTTAAAAGCAAAATCATAGCTCATTGCTTTTCTTTTGAACTAAGGGAAAATCTTCTAAAAGCAAGAATTGACTATAGTTTAGTTGAAATGTAAGTGGAATTGGTAGCTGAAGCTACTGGTGAACAGAATTTATAGCATGCAGACTCTATAAATTGTGTTCAATATATTTTCCAAATGACACAAATAAAATGACAGCTATTTATTAGAAATCCTACTCCAGTACAAAAGTTTGAAGTTTCTTTTTGGGCACAATGACATTGGCTGTACTTAGAGTCTGTATATTAGAATGATTCAGGTCATCATGAATTTGTAAAAGTCTTACCAAAGAGTGAAACCACTGCATACAAGCTGAACTACCTAACCCAGCCATGAATTGTCTAAACAAAATAATTTGATACTGGCTGTTTTCCACATTTTAATTAGCAATTGCAGACGGCTGTTGCATAATCCTATTTAATGTCTGTGCTTGATACCTCCCAAATAGCTCAGTGATTGAATTCATACCTTAGTGCTGTAATGCTAGTAATAAATGCATTAGCCGAAAGAAAACCACTAACATTAAGATTCACTTTCTGACATAAATCTAATACAAGCATGTCTCCTTCACTGGCTTAACAGAGAAAATGCTCTTTTAATTTACAGTCCGTTAGTTGCAAAGATGCCCCAAGGTATTTTGTATAAATGCATATTGATGTCTTCTGTGAATTTTTGCTCCCCAGCAGAGTTTCTTTGCAACAGAGATCACAGAGCCCCCATTAGATAATCACCGCCCTCAATGACATGCAGCCTAATCATGCAATTGATCACAGTAAATCAAAGATTCAGGAATTCTCGAACAGCTGTCTGCAGCTAACCCTTTCTGTGCAATGGGCTGCCTTGGCTAGGTTTCCCCTGGAGGCAGATTTACGGGAGGGGAAGGGAGGGCAGGTGTGGAGTTTGCAGCCCACCTGTCTGAGTGCCGGGCCCCAAGGTGCAGCGAGGGCTGTGCTACTGCTGCTGCTCCCCATTGCTGCTGCCTCACACTGCTGTCTGCCACAAAGCAACCAGCTCTTCAGTCCTGCTAATTATGGTGGCTAACAAGCTACTCACATACCTGTGTGCAACACAAATCACATTAATTAAATTCTCATCATTTAAGATTTTTGGAGTCACAGTGACAGTTCTACCCTGCCTACCTACTGTTAACCTTTTTCTTCCTGTGTTTTTTTGCTTTTCCCCTCCACACAACCCTGCTGTTTTAATTGAAGTTGTGAGAAACAAGAGACAGCACTGTTGTCTCACTGCTGCTTTCTTATTTGAGTCCTAATGTTCAATGAGTATTTTGTTTAGTGTTCATATAAAAGGGTAGAGCTTTAAGTGTTTGCTTTGCCGTGTTAGGATATATATTTCAAGATGCTTAACTGTTTCTTCACATGAGAAAAATAACTTGCCAGTTGCTCAACAGGAGCATAAGCATTGGTAGAGAACTTATGTGCATTTACTTAGACAAATAAAAATTTACATAAAAATAACCTTGAAATGTTTCAAAATGTAGAAATGAATATGAGAAAAAAATCTAAGTGATTAAACAAGATTTTAATGATTTTATTAGCTCAGCTCAGTTTGTCTGTTAAAAAAAAAAAAAAAACAAAAACCCAAAACTACCATAAAGAAAACTAATTATGTTATGTTTTATCTTATCTCTTCCAGAATATATATTTTTACAGAAGTCTAGAACATCTGTTGTGCAGCTTTCTGCACATTTTAATAACGATTTAAATTATTTTTAGAGGGAGGGTACATATTTCTGTTTACGGAAATATTTGTTGGATGATAGAATGTACAGATCTCAGTGACATGGTACATATGATTATAAAAGAAAATGGCATGCAGTGGGTTTGTCTTAAAACCAAAGGGTTTCTTTCTGTGGCCAGCATAAAGTTACAAAAAGCCACACTGGCATTGTTCAGGAACAGCAAGGGACAATATTCTCTCTCTTGTCAGTGGTGAAAGAACAGATATATAATTTCATGCTTGATTTTTATAAGGAAGTCAATTTTGTGAATGTACTATGGCTTTGTACTACGGCTTAGTAATAAAAGGAAGCATCAACATAAATTTGTATCAACATTGACATTGTTTGCTGAGCCAAGACTACAAACAAACTCACCAAAGCTTTTATGCTGTTAATCTGTAAATTAAGGAAAGCCTACTTCTTTCTGAAGGTCAGCAATGAAAAGTGCTACACAGGTGATCAAATAACTGAACTTCCAACAGGACCAAGAGGTATTCTTCATGTCCTCAAGACAAAACCTCTGCATTAAATACCACCCCTGGCTGTACCTGTAAAATGCTGCTGCCAGTGTTACCTGGGCAGTGTCATTTGTCCAGGAGACATGGAAAAACACAATTTAAGCCCAAATAAATGTTTGTGAACAGGAACTGAGATGGACATCTCAGAAGAAAAGATATATCCCAAATCTTAAAATGGCTTTAATGGTCCTGATTTAGCAGTTTTTTTTCCTCAGGACTCCTGCTGGATGCAAAAGAGAGTTCAATGGGAGAAAACAATGGCATGAGGGTATGATGTGGAGTATACTAGAACACATCTAGAGTTAAGATAATGTTCTCTTGGGGAGAAGATGAGATACTAGAGATAGTGCAATATACTATTGGTCCACAAGAAGATTTTAAGATGGTTTTTGTCTGTTTTGTTTTTATGCACTTCATTTTGGGTGCTTATTTCAGGCAAACTCCATGAATAAATTTATAAAGATTACCCTCATTCCATCTATGCCAAACAAACACCTGAAAAAAAATTACAAAAGCATGCAAGGATACTAAATTAATTACAGGGAACATTGTGCTTGTTCATGATTTTCATGGTATTTATTTAAAGACACCGAAATAAGTGAGAAGGATCTTTGCATTTTATTTATCTAAAGCCTCATGATAACTAAAAGTTTGTGATTCCTTTAAGCAGCCAGAAGTGGCTGATATCCAGTACTGAGAAAGGAATCTTATTCAAACCTTAACCTCCATTTCCACTTCTTCCATTTCTCTCTATACTCCCAAAGACAGTTTATGTGTTAAGCTCTGGTCCTCAAAGTGAAACCAAGTATTTCCTAAAGACATGGGAGTACATGGAGAATCTTAAGGAATTGAGAGACCCTCAAGCTCCATGCCTTTTTGTTTTCTGTTGGTCTGGCTTGGAAATAAAAGCTAAAAAGTTATCTTATGAAAATCAATTGCATATCTTAAACAACACAGAAAGTAAAAAAACAGTTCAAGTAGTGAATAGAAAAACTTTAATTATGTTTGGTTTGGTTGTACTCAGTAAATCTCACTTATACAAATGTTTTAAAATTAATTATCTACTATAATTCTAATCTAAATATATTAAAGGGACTTCTTTATCATTCTCTAGTCTCCTATGAAGTCAAGTGTCCAAGTGATTGAACTCTAGCATAAAACTGTTTACATTAAAATAGGGTGTAATAAAGAGACCCAGTTAATTGCTAGAAGGTCAATGAAGAGAAAAGGACTGTGCTCAATTTAACAGTAGCATGGCAAGCAACAGTAGGAAGTGAAATAGCTGCCAAATGTATGGGTGACCTGCACTGAAGAAAATGAAAAATGACATACCATTTTCTTATTTTCAGGTAACTGAAGTTGCTGGTGGTTCTGTGATTGACAATTCATATAGAAAAATTGAGTACCTTGCCAGAAGCCTGTGTTCTCAGTCTGTACCTGAACTGGTCATCTGAGCACCCTCTAAAGTCAGTGGAAACAAATGTTTTCTCACTAAAGTACTTGTCTAAAACATAGTTCTCTAGAACTACACATATTTTTCTTCACTGGAAATGAAGAGACCTGGAGGTAACAAGTTCAGATGTGAACATCTAAAACTAGATGATAGAAATCCTACCAAAGGCATGTCTGATGCTGGAAAGCCATTAGCAGTGTACGTGGGACATGGGAAGACCAGGGAGTTTCAGCCTTGGACACCTACCAACTGCTGTCACACCAGATCTTCAGTAGGGAACTTCAAGACTGTCCAGTGACACTACATAAACTTAGCAACTGTGGCAGTCCTTGGTTTTATAGAATATATACAGTCTATATACTGTGGTTCTGAAGCTAGAAGGAAGACCCTTGTTTCATGATTCTAATTCTAGATCAAACTTTCTGTATGAAGTACTAAATTGGCAATTTACATCAAAGAAGTATTGAAAGGAGAAATCCTCAGGAAGAAAAATATGCTCTTATACTGGTTAATGATGCATGAAGCAGTTGGAGTAGGACCACAAATCTTTAGTCCTAAGAAGCCTTAGTCTTGCTTTATTGCTGACTCAAAAATATATACTGAGATGAAGCCATTGTCTGTAGATAGGGCCGGTCATAGGCTTCCTTGAAGACAAATCTACTTCACAGACCCCCAAACACCTTCAGTTGTATTCAAGCTGGGCTTTGGAGGTGTTTATTTAGAAGTTTATATGTCCTGCTGATTTTATTGCACTTCTTTTGATCTGGGGAATGCACTGTAATACTGTGCCTTGTAATCTTCATTATTACCAAAATATTTTCCCACTGTGATTTTCAGCTCTGGATATTTGAAGTGTTAATGCTTTGTACTCACACTTCACTCTTGGGCAGCACCCTGCTTTCCCAGGTTATGGCCATAAGCAAACAGGTAGGTGAAAGTGCAAGTGCTCAGATACATATTCATGTATTTATACTGTGATCATGCAATGGAAAAGGCTCTTTCACAAGTACAAAACAGAAGGTTAGGCCTCTCTTCAGCTGAACAACATATTCTCCTCCCTTCAGCATCTTGCTCCCCATCAAACCACCAATATGCACAAAGACTTGTTCTCCACTGTGCAGTAAAACCCAACTCCTACCTTTTCTCCATCATTTCTCTGGTGTTATCTTGGGGCATGAATATATATATATTTTTAATTTTCTCAAGTGAAAAAATGCTTACAAATATCACAATTTCATATGCTGGCAGTTGTATCAATTTATGTAGGTAAAGTTCTTCCTTCTTTGCTTCTACTTAAGCACATAGAAGCTGGCCCATGTCTCATCTGTGTTATGTTCTCTTAATTATATGTCATCATAGAAGATATCTAAGAATTGCAGCCCAGTTTTTGATTATTTGTTTCATCTAGCTTGTTTACTCTCTAACTCAGTTAATTTATTACCTTTATCATGTACTAATTTGAACTTATTTGACACTCTCTTTGAGCTAGAGGAGCTTTAAAAAGGTCTCCTATGAAAAAACTACTTGTTTATATCTCTTCTTGATATACTGAATTTACTCTTTAGTTTACTGAATCTTCACACTCTAGGCATTTATTCCCACACAGACTAAAAGTCTTGGCTTTGTGAAAAGTCCCTGAAAGGTCAGCAAGGGTTTTGCATGATGCTTGTAAAACCATGCTCTCAATTTGCTGATCCTAAAGATCCCTTTTCCTTCATGGTGAAAGAGGACCATAGGCATATACAAGAAATAAGCACACTTTAAAGGACAGAGAGAAGACAACAAGTGTGCTTCTATCCTAAAATGGACTTTTCAAGAAAGTCTCCTGCTAAAAATGAGTTTTTAAAAAAGGGATTTTAGTAGAAATATCAGTACTTCTGTGACTATGCAGGCTATGGATCTCAGTTAATATCTAGATTTATAGATAGAGCAGGTATCTGTGGTTTTAGATATAGATTGATGCTAATGAGAGAGAAGAATTCAGGGATCTAGGAGTTCTGTTTATATTATCATACACTGATGTTGCAGGCCTTCAGGCAGTTTTCTCTGACAGTTCTCTGCAAAGGACCATATAATAGGATGACAAGGACATATGTCAAAATTCTCACTTAAAGAGTGAATGTGGTAAAAAGAGAACAGAACCATATTGTAAAGGCATTTGGTCTTCTCTTTAAAAGAGAACACCTGTGCAGCAAGGCTGGATTTTTTGCCTAACAAAAATGAAACCAGATTAGTGGCTTGGAAGACTAAGTACTGTGTGCTTACTTAAACAAGGAGTTGGAAGAAACAGGTGCTGAGAAGCACTAAGGTTCTATTAAAACATCTGTTTGATATTCAAAGTTAGCAGCATTTTTTAGTGGGTAACACCCAAGGATAAAATCTGTAACAATTACAGACAGAGGAATACAAAAGTAACCCTCTATGAGCATGTGATGAACAACTAAAGAGAATGTGATGTGGATAAGCTCATAGGGGGAAGGTTGTATAAAAATGATAATATCAAATAAAACCACTAAATAAACACTGGTATGTAGACAAAGATAAAACTGTAGTGTTTAATACAACAGTGACAGCAATCATAAAAGAGATGAAAGCACAGTCTGAATTAGCACACAAGCTACTAAATTGTTGATAACTTCAGTGTATTTTTTGGAATAGCTATTCTCAGACAGAGAAAGTCTCTTTCCGATTTGATCCTAGCAACTGAAGAGTAAACTTTTCAGCTCTCTGCACAGAAGGTAACATGTTAGTTACTGCATAGGAAACAGGAAACAAGACCTGCTAAATGAAATTAAACATTTCTACAACACACTGGCATTAAAAAAAAAAGCCCAATCACAAATGCAGCTGTCAGAGTCTGTAGACCAAATCATCCCTATCCATAAGAAAGAGATCTCAAATGAGGGGAAAGCTGTGGGAGAAGTTCCCTCTTTGGCATTGTGTTCAGCTGGTGCCTTTGCTGTTTCTCTGACATTTCTGGCAAGGGTGGTAGATTTAACTTGGAGTTATTAATGTAAATAATTGTTTGAACTGACATTTAAATTAGATAGTACAGGAGGGAAGATATTAGCCCTAGCTTTTATCCTCAGGGTCTTGAAGGTTTTTAAAGGTAACACAGAAGGAGGTAGTTTAAGGTAAATCAAAGACAGCATCTGTGTTTTGTTTATCCATAACAAGAGCTATGTTATAGATTAAATAAGTACATTGTTGCTTCTTCCCAAGTACTTCCTTTCCAGTCAGTGCTACTTATTTTTGGACTGAAGTCAACTAATACAGTGAAATGAGCAGGTGAACACCCTTGGCATGGCTCTTGAACTCATCAGCAAAAAAAAAGATACTGCAAGAATTGGAATGGTTTTGGGGAAAATACAGTCAGTCTAAATGTTACAAAGATATATATCATCCCAGGAAAATCTGTTGAAAGCACAACTCCTAAATCCTAAAGGCACTAGAGACAAAAAAGCTTCAAATTTTGTGTTCAGGATGTAGTAAAAATGCTGGTACATGGCAGATTACCTGCAGGGAGATGGTAACTGTGTTGTAACCTGCTCTTCCAGAATCTTCCCTGGGCCAATTAAGGTGTGCATAATTTACTCTGGATCAGTATGGTTATGAAGGATGGTGATGAATATGTGGAGATCATCAGAGAACTCATGTTATGTGACCTTTATCTGATTTTCACTAACAAGTTAACATCCCCTTAGAATGAAAAAGGTGAAAAACATTGCACAGAGAGATATAAAAGCTGGTGAGTCATTTCAGTGACATTATTACTGAAGCCTTTTCCAAACAAGAATGGCAAGTGTTTGCACTGCCTCTGCTAGTTTGCTGCAACTGGCTAACCCAAAGTTAATACAATCTTCATCATCAGCCACCATTTCCCCTGCAATTGTTATTGCTGTTATTTAGAAAAATGAAAAATATCCCTACACAGCTATATTTTCCCTTCAGCTCCACTGGTGGAAAGACAGGCCATTTAGGCCACTGGTGAGGACTGAAGACATCTGATTTAGAAAAATCTTTTGTTTGGGACAGGGTATAATTGTGTATATTATGGATTACAGTCACAAAACATTGTTCCTCCACTCAAAGCTCGTAACAGGTGTATCTCAGAAAAAGAGGAAAATAATCTATAGTGGCCTAATTTTGATTTATTATTACAATAATAATTGTAATAATTATTATTACAATAATTATTCTTATTATTACAATAACAACATGAGGCCCAAGACAGAACTTTTGGAAACATATAAGAAGATGCACTACTTGCCACCAAAGACCTTATGGTCCCAGAATTACCTATAGGGCCCAAGTCTGCAATAGAGAGATTTGAAAATATTTGAAAATCCCTTTGAAATACTTGCACTTGAAGAAACCCTTAGCTAAATGCTACTCTACAAGTTTAAACTCTCACAGCAATGACTTTGGTCCTCTCTTGTGTGAACAACCTTTCTTAAAGCACATTAATTAGAAGAGGTGTGTTCCTGATAGATCATGAAATACTGAAAATAAGTAAGATGGAACCTCAAAGGGGATTTCTGGGATTCTTCACTACAGATCCCTTAAAAAGCTAGATCAGCAGTACAGCAGTGTTGCACATCTTGTCACTACATTTTTAGGACTTCTCTTTTATTAGGAGTGCCACTGTTTGGAATAAGGAAAATGTTCTTGGGTGAAAAAAATCCCAACGTGTTGAATGCATTTTATATTTTGAAACTGCACATTGCTTTGATGGAGAAGATGCATTCATTGATGTTAAAGAAGGTAAAATTGCTGACTGACATAACATCTCAGGACTGATTATTGAGTGTATCTTTCTGATACACTGTTCTTTGCATGCGGGTTTTGTAAAAGAGTGAAGGCTTTGCTGTACACAAATTCCCTTGGGTAAAGGGAAATCTCCCACACTTCACCCTGAAAGGTTGGTGCTAGATAGCAGTCTTGGCACTTCGGTTGCATTTAGACAAATCAATTGTATCTTTCCCCAAAGGTGTACACCATTCTGAGGCATACACCATTCTGAGGTGAACACAAAGGAAACCAGCAGCAATAAACTGAAAAACAACAGAGAAAAAAATCATATTCCCTGATTTGGGAATACTAAATTCAACCAAGAAGTTTATTTGGGGAACATTATCATTCTAGGCTCACTTTGTAATCAACAGAGAAGAACAGGCACTTTCAGGATGTGATTTGAATGAAGAATGGTCTCTCTTTTCTTTCATCAATTTCCTTTCTCTCTCAACTACCTTTGCAGAAGGCCTTGAACAACTCTGCTCCTAACTAGGCAACTCTGCTGCTAGTCTCAGGTTCTTATCACTGGGTATGAGAAAGTCAGGAGGTACATCCACATGTTTTTGGTGCTTAGTACAAATTCAAACAGAATTAAATATTACAGTCTCTACAGTCTGTTAACCATGTCTACTTGACAGTATGAGTACCTGTATTACAAATTAACAGTAAAGAATACTTAAACAGCAGTGACAGCTGGGACCAAGCCTCAAACTCTCTCATGCCTGCCCTCCCCAATGGGCTGAAAAATCAAGCTCCCTCTTACCTATTCTTTCTGTGCTCCATAGCCTCACACCGTGAGCAGAATGAAGAACTTCTCTAGCTTGATGGGTAGGATAAACTCTGAGGAAAAAGGAATTGTGGTTCAAACCCCTTCAGTCCGAGAAAAGCTTAAAATCCATGTTTCCCACTTCTTGTAAGAGTGTTCAAACAATGAAGTTATTCTGAAGTGGTTGCTGCCTCTTCCTCCTCCATCATTAGCTGCTTGCTCTCAAGAGACGACTCAGTGCTCTGGATTTCAAGTGGATGAAGGTGATTGAGGTTCAATACTTGTTCAGATCAAAACTGAGAGGTTTCCCAGGTGATTGGTAGGTGGGAGATTCAGTGACCTGCTCAGACAGTGGAGAGAGAGAGGTTCCTAGCTCCTTTGAATTATTTCAGAAGTGGCCACCTTTCCCCACCCATTATATTTGGAATGAAGCTGTCTATCTCAGAAGCTCTGAATCATCCTGCTGGCCCAGGGGCTGCCTGGAAACATGACAGCACCCAAGCTGAGCAGTTCCTGTTGACAGTTCAAATGCTGCCTTCCTTTCATGACACAGTTCTTAGCAATTTCCTTTGAGCAGGTACCAAAGAAGTGGTGCTTCAGTGACAAATCTCCCTCACCTTCCATGATGTATCTCAGTAGGCCGGAATACAGGAAAGGCTGCTTTAAGCAAAAGAGTCCTGAAGACCCCTGATTCAAGGTGATCAAGGTAATTTGTTTTAATTTCTCAAGATTTCCCTTCCATAATGAGTCAATATATTTGCAATCATACTACTGAGCTAACTGGGGAACTGAGAAATGTATTCAGCACATATATACAGATATAGACATGCCAGCCTAGACATGACATTCTCCAGGCCATCCATTAGCATAGCAATGAGCATAACAGGTAGAGAAAGTGTGTTCACTCCACTATAAATGACTAGTTGCATTAAGTATAACATTTACATTTGCTTGTAGTTGTCTGAATTCAGAAGCAAATTTGACGCACTACACTCGTGCCAGTAGATCCTCTATTTCCTCTCCCCCCCACTTAATTGCATACTTTTTTTGCTAGCTACTGTTCCCTTTTCAGTCCTCAGCATGCAAATTATGCCCACTTTCACTTATTTTCTGACTAATTTAGAACCAAAATTTATGCTGCCGTTCACGTCACTGCTGAAATTGGCTCAGAGCTTTCCAAGGGAGTTGCACTTGTTGACAGCAGGTATGAATATATTTCTTAGCTTTGAATGCCTTCATGTGAAAAAAAAAAATTGCAGAGCACTGTCAAAGCTGTGGCTGATACACTGCATAAATGTGTAAAGTAAACAACCATACCTACTACGATGAATTCTAGTCTTAGTCCCTAATAACCACCTTTGCAAGTGATAGTTGCTGAACTTTTATGTGGAAAATATAAGGCTGGCACCCTAGCATTTATGTACTAAAAAGCAAAGGCTGGCTATCAATATGCTTCCTTAAATCATGAAATTCACCACATGGCTAAAATATTACCAATTACTGCAATATGATGATGGGCTTCTCCAGTGGGAACAAGAAGGACATCCCCCAGGACAGCATGAGCCTGAGAAGTAAGTTCTATTCTAGATATTTTTTAGGCAGAAGGTGCTGAGCCTCCTTTCATAGGATATTGATTTGGATCTTTCCATTATATATTGACTGGCCTGATTGACCTTTGTCTGAACTGCAGCTTAACAGTTTTCAAAGCCTCTGCTTACCAGAACAAAAGTAAACTGCAAAAGCATATTAGCTACAAAGCACTGACCTCTCTAGACTGTTTTTCTCCTTTTGTTTGCTATTTAAACATCAGTTTATAGTCTGAAAGGCAGCTTATGTAGCCTAACAAATTAAGTGAATGAAATGTTAATGTTTGGGTCATAACATATAACCTTTTAGAGAAATTGTACTGTTCAAAAAATGTAGAGATTCTCTACTTTGCTAGCAAATAATGTAAGAAATTATGTCTGTTGTGAAACATGCTGGCAAAGACCAAAATCTTTTACCTCTGCACCTTTTTGAAACGAAACCTTCAGTACTGTGAAAGGTAAATACTGCAGACAGGAAATCAGTAAAAACACTAGCTAGTGTTTTCGGCTGTAAAGAAATCATTTAAAACACCAGCACCAGTGCACAGGGCACTTTGAGACACCCATGAAGAACACAGGTGGAATAAGTAGATGTAGTTACTGTCATCATTCTTCAAAAGAATGTATTTATAGTAGCTTTGAAAGCATGTGATTCTCCCCGTTACTTCACATTCAACTTTAATAAACATTTAGCTTGATTTCAGCAATGTACTTTACTACATTTGAATTCAGAAAAATTAAATAAAAAAGGAAAATATTTGCTGCAAATAGAAAATGGGACAGATTTTAAATTTCCCATTAACTCTACTCTAGAGAACAGAGCTTTTCAGTGAAATACCAAATACAACTCCCTGTGAAAATGGAACTGAAAAAGTCCAGCAATGAACAAGTTTTACTCAATCACTGTTTTCCAATGGGATTTACTGCCATCTTGCTAAAGGAGCACCTAGAAGGCCCTGGATCCACTCTGCCAGGCAGCAGTATTCATACTCACTGCAAATAGATATGAGTAAGCACATATGCATGCACTAATACCACAATTCTGTTAATCATTCTCTGTTAGGTAGGACAGAAAGGCAGAAAAAATTATTCCATTGAAATGGCTGAAGGAATGGGGGCTGGTGCCTGAACCAGCATTCAAATGCCTGGAGTAGTCTCTTTCCCTGGGCCTTGCACGGAGCTCATTTTGTTCCTGACTGCTCTTTTCGTAATTAGGTTTTCCACAGTGTAGTCATACAGCACAATGAATATACTGAGGTCAGAACCAGGCTTAGAAGAGACCAGGAATCTTTACACTTGCCACTAGGCAGATCAACTTTCCAGAGTCAAAAATGACTGCCCCAGCTCCCAGAAAATAATGCAGTTTTCCAGCTTCAGGCTTAAAAGCCTCTAAGGCCACTAAATAAACTGTTGTGGGTTGACCCTGGCAGGATGCCAAATGCCCACCAAAGCTGCTCTATCACTCCCCTCCTAAGATGGGAGTTAGGAGAAAAAATTATAATGAAAGCCTCATGAGTAGAGATAAGAGTGGGGAAAGATCATTCACCAGCTACTGTCATGGGCAAAACAGACTAGGCTTGGGAAAAAAAATTACCAATCAAATCAGAATAGAATAATGAGAAACAAAAACAAATCTTAAAAACACTTCCTCCCCTCGTCTCCCTTCTTCACAGGCTCAGCTTTACACCCAGTTCCTCTAGATCATCCTCCCAGTGATGCAGGGAGATGTAGAATGGGGGCTGTGGTCAGTTCATCACATGCTGTCTCTGCTGTTCCTTTGTCCTCCAAAAGAGGATTCCTCACATGCTTCCCTGCTTAAGCATGGGGTCCCTTCAAGGGGAGTCAAGTCCTCCATGAACTTTTCTACCATGGAGCCCTTCAACAGGCTTCAGTTCTTCACAAACTGCTCCAGTGTGTCTCCTTCCAGATGATGCAGTTCTTCAGGAACAGCTTGCTCCAGCATGGGTGCCCAGGAGGTCATAGGTCCTGACACTTGCTCTCTCCATGAATCTACATATCTTGCCAGAAGCCTGCTTCAGGATCAGCTTCCCACAGAGTCACAACCTCCTTTGGTCATCCAGCTGCTCTGGTGTGGGGTATTTAGGAGCTGCAGGCAGATATCTCTCCACTCCAGAATTCCATGGCCTGCAGGGTGACAGCCTACCTCACCATAGTCGTCACCACAGGCTGCAGGGGAATCTCTTCAGCACCTGTACTTCCTACTTCTCCTCCTTCTTCTTCACTGGCCTTGGGGTCTGCAGGACAGTTTGTCTCACATATTCTTACTCAACTGCATTTGCAGTAATTTTTGCCCCTTCTTAAATATATTATCACAGAGGTGCTGCAGCTGTCACTGCTTGGCTTTGACTTGGAGTCTTCTGACATTAGCTCTATCGGACATGGGGGAAGATTTTAGGAAACTTCTTTGTGGGTTACAAGTATATCAAGAGTTATCCCTCTAGCATAAATTTTTAGTAGAAGGAAGAAGGCACAATGCAGCAAGGGGGTATCAAAAATTGCAAGAGTTTTTGAGAACAAACATTTATGCAAATTGTGCAGTGATGCCCCATCTTCTATCCCTGAAATCTAGCATAACGGAGACCTCATTAAACCTGAACTAACACGTAAGCAGCCCATCCACGTATACACACTTGTCCATCACCTGAACTGTGGGTACCAAGCCAAACACTAAGTAAGTAACATTTGACACAGAGAATCAACTCTCAAAGGACGTTTGCCAAGGCTGGCCAATTTCCTTGCTCACTCTTTGCAGAAGGTGAGGACCCAATGCACGACAAAGTAATAGACTGATAGCCTGTGTATAACCTACACTGACATAAAGTAATGAAAAAAGGTAGCAGTAGGAGCAGGTATGGGTCAACAAAACTTAGCTGCAAAATTCCAGCAATTTCTTTGTCCAAGTCTCTGATCTCCATGAACTAGTATATATAGCTGATGAAAAAACAGATGTGCCTTCATGTTCAGTTCATCAGTATTAGGCTCTCATTAGTATAAGCATGAGTAAGAACTTGCTATGGCATCTTATTACAAGTCTTCAAAGGTATCTGAAAAAAAAATATCTTCCCTACAGCACCATAGATACTGATAGCTCACCTGCAAATGTATGATACTTTGTCATATGAACACAAAATAACAAAACGAGCACTGATCTATTCAACAGATTGTTCCTACAGGGCATGACATTAGGGCAGAATCTTTTAAAGAGCAAATTCATGTAGTCATGTATAATTAATTAGTCTGAAACAAGAGATTGACAAAACTTAGGGTTGCAACTAAGCAAGATCCTCAGTGAAATACACTATCAGAATTTATTGTTACTTGTTGATCAGATAAGACCAACAGCACCACTACAGAGAGAGCAAGCCAGAGATAATAATTAGTAGTTAGATCCATTGTGTCACATGTATTTTCTGTGACCACACAAACATGACAGAAAGGACCACCCATTTACAATGTACCAGAACAAGAAAGTATCACAACAGGTGCAGGTAACCACAGAGGCAGTTAAATCCTGGATGAGCTTACTTATAACTGTGGACACTTCTTTCATAAATTTAAGAATATCCTCTATCAATCTACTTGTTCTCAGGCCAGATTCAGCACATCTACTTCAAGAAGGTTACTTAAGCATCAAAATGCCAGATTCTAGGAAGCTGGTTCAGGCCACACAAAGCTGTCAGCTGGCAGAGGTCAAGTATCTTCAATGGTCAAGCAGTGCCCCTGCCTATGGGGTGAATTTGAGCTGACGGAGAGAAACCACAAAGCAATGGACTACACCTTAACCAACACATGGTCCTGAGCAGGAGCATTGGGACATGTCTTGGAGCTGCACATACACAGTGTGAATAAATTCTACTGACAAACCTATGTCTGCTGTTTTCCTACTTGAACACGATGCCTTCAGAAATGCCAAGGTAGTAGGAAAAGATGTAGCTCATCTTGATCCAGATCCCTAATGTGCAGGCTTGAGTCAGGCACTTACGCCTTGATTTTGATGGAATCCAGAGACAGAAACAAAGAAGAGCCATAAACCAGTGAGGCTGGCAAGGGGTTACTTTCATCTTGCTTGGTGGAAGTGAGATGAAAACTGCATATGTAATAAGAAGACATTCAAAGAGGCACCGGAGCAATGCATTGGCAAAGCTCCTGCTGGAGGTGTCTGAGGGAGCAAAAGATGGCTACAATTAAGGGAGCTGTGGCAGCAGGAGTAGGCAGAGGATTTGTCTTGACGATTTAGGAGACAAAGGAGATGGGAATGTATTTATAGAGGCAAGCTGGGTTGGAGAAGGTATTTTCAAAACAGAGGTTGCAAGAACAAGGTTACCGTGCTTATGCCTCTGCCACTGAGTCATTGCGACAATTTCCCCATCTGTAAAACTGAGATAATAATACTTACCTATCTTACAGAGGGAGGGGAGTGTGTTGTGAGGATTAATTAGCTAAGGTTTGTACAGCACTTTGAACATGTAGAGAGCGATATAAGTGCTCAGTACTAAGATTATTATTAATATGGAAAGAATAAGCCAGGGTGGGGGTGGAGAGAGAGTGAGCAAGCTTTTAAAAGATAAGAGGAAGGAAGTAACAACAGGATGACAGAGAATAGGAAGGGATGGGATTAAGGGGCAGTTTCTTAAATTAGAGGTAAACACAGGGAGACTTTACTGGAAGCTTAAATAAAGGAAGACAGCATTAGGAGTGGAACTGTTAAAACTAGAGGCCTATGAACTCTGATATTATTCTCCTCTCATTTTCTCTTGTTTTATCCGCCTTACACCACACTGTGGGATTTTTGTTGTCTTCCCAGAAGTCTTTATCTGAAACACTGAAAGTGAAATAAACATGAACTGTCAAACTCAAACTTTAGCTCTGGCACTACAACTCACACCACATCAGTAAGTTGTGGATCTGAAACCAGAACTTAAAAAGTAAGTAGTTTCCTATTTGCATAGTTCATGCAATCATATCTCTCTCCTCCCCTGTAAAATCATGAGAAAGAAAAATCAACCTCACTCCCAGAAATGTTGTTAAAGATGGAAACCCCATATATTTTAGCAGGTCTACAAATCACAAAATTAAGACCATTTTGATCTCCTTCTTTCAATGAGACAAAGTAGATAAGGGTATTTCACTGGGCAAGGGATTGTGACAGGTTGTTTGAGACTGGCAATTTTAAATAGCATGCATGATGATTACACAAAGAACAATTCCAAGACACTCTGTAGTCTGCTTCTCTAAGGCACTAAGCAACTGCAGTGCTAAGTCTGACTTTGTTGTCCAGGAATTTATAATGGAAAATTATATTCCCCCCTGCCAAATTCCCAGCTTCTATTTTGTGCCAGACAAGTTATAAAATAACCTAAAAAACACTGGGGTCAGCACTCTGTTCACCCAGCAAAGGAGATATAGTGCAAAACATTTTAACTAAAGTAGGCAAAACAGACTTCAAAGTCAGTGCACCTTACAGAGCTTGTTTCAGCCCAATAAAAGCAATATTACTGAGATACATCATTATCCTTAGAGACTAGTTTGTCCTCAACCTTTCTTTGGGGATCATGGATTGAAACTAGCACGGTTCTTGATGTATCTTTTTATTCTCTTGGTAGTAACAGCACTTGAAATGACTTTTTAGTTTATCATTAGGTTTATTACTCTGTATAGCAGCCTCCACACATATGATCCTATTCATAAACATAAGGAGACACAATTTCAAGGAAATAGCTCATTTTTCTGCTGTGCTCAGATCCACAGTAATAACCAGTGGATCAGGATAGGGTAAGTGATTACTAACACAATGAATGTTCTTACCAAAGGAGCTGGCTCGAAGCAGGAAGTTTTTATAAAGCTAAGTATTAATGAAAAATAAGCCTAAAAGCTCAAGAACAGCTTCCATTTGCAGTGACACCTAATGATGGTAGCTGGTGCTAGTAGGTGGGGTGTCTGAAAGAGCCTGAGAACTCACCTTGTGACACTGAAGATCGCTGAAGGCTCTCCAGCGGGTTATCTCTGACACTATTTGAAAATTTGGTCCTAATGTAACAGGAGAATGCATTAGAGCTTTAAGTGAAGCAAATACGCATTTACCCTTGAACTGTAACAAAATCCAGCAAAGCAGAAAAAAGGAAGGCTCTTTGTTGCCTATGAAGTTGCCTGAGAATACTGTGAAAACACTTTTTTACAGTTGTACTATCAGGGTTATATGGGCATTTACTCTAGTTTATTTAGGACGTTTACAATAGAACCTCATGGCTTTCCCTCTTGAGTCCAGGTTTTTAACAATTGTCTTCAATAGTAAATTATGTATTTCAAAATAAGTATGCTTTTAGCAAGGCCATACCCTGTCTATCACTAACAGAACAAAACACTCACTATGTTTAAATATGCAAGAAAACAAAATGTCCAACAGCACAAGGGGATCAGGGTATCCCAGTATAAATGAATGTAGATATTCATTGCAGTTTACATACACTCCTACAAAGGTGTCATCTTCCAATAATTCCAGTCATAACCTCTCCCTAAGTAAAACTAACTGATTTGAGTAACTACATAAATATTGACAGTTTCTTAGCTAGTGATTTGCATGAGAGACAGCTTACCATTTCACATGTGAGTGTCTATTGCTGCCCAGTCTAGAAGAGCAGTAGATCCCTCTACGTGTAGCTATGCAGAAACATAAGTGTGGCAATGTGGTGCTCTCCTATTTCTTCCCTTCTGTCTCTTTTGGCTGAGAAAAACATTAATGCAACATTCCTCACACGGGTCATTAAGATGTTTTTCCAAGGAACTGCCAGCTTGGCTATCTAGGCATTGTTTCAGCCTTCAGACCCCTATTCTTAACCTTGCACCTTAATTTTGGTGTGGCACACTCCTTTCTCTCTTACTTGGATGGGCCTAATGCCTAAAGAGCAATTAGAAGCCATACTAATTTTTGCAAAGGGGACTTGCTGTTACTCTTAATGCTGTCAGGTCCATTAATCTCAGGGGTTTATAATGTCCGCATAGCATTTAAATGAAAAAATGGAATCATGTATCATAAATCTGCACAGTGCTTCAAAGAGACTGTGATGCCTGGGGAAGAATTCATAGCTCTTACAACAACTGATGTTTTAAAAAGCAATACATTTTTAAAAAGAAGCCAGATATTCATGAAGGTAATCCTGAATAAGAATTCTTGGTGAGACTTTGCAAGTAAAAATTTGAGGGTTTGTCCATGTGAGGAAATTACCTACAGCAGAACTACAGTTGTAAAATTACAATGCTGCAGCAGCTAATGCTTGTGTAACTCTTTATGTTCCTACACAGCCAGTATTCTGGAATAATAGACTGGTTTTGGGTTTTTTTTCGGTAGACCTTACACTGCTTTGGAACTAACATGAACTCTTTCGGCTTCATAATCACTCGGCCCCCTACTACTGAAATCAGCCTTTCATTTTCTCTTTTGTGCAAATGTCCCTTCACCAAATAACACTTTTGCAGCATAACCAATGACTACAGAAAATGTCTGCAACTAATTATAGGCAAAAAAAAAAAAAAAAA